>JAAGNO010004794.1:78231-96818 GCA_033439905.1 Ceryle rudis | reverse complement strand
GATACTGGTTTTGTATATATTTGTATATATTCCATTTTTATTATTATTATTTTCATTAAAGCTGTTCTAGTTTCCTTCTCTAATTGATAAGTCTCTCTCTCCCTTATTCCCTTTCTCTTCCCCTTTGGGGAGGCAGGAGGGGTTAACAGAGAGCATCTGTTATAGGTCTAAGGGGCTGCCCTGTCCCTAAACCGTGACATCTACCCATAGCTATATCTCAGATTTTGCTCACTATATATCATGTTTACACATGTTTGCAGAGCTCCCTAGCTGAGGTACTTTATATGTGGTAAAAGAAGAGCTTTGCTCATAAAGCCATGTTACCTCTGTCAGGTCATAGGCTAAGCTGAGAAAAATCACTTGCTTGCTGGTATAGCTGTATCCATTATAGAGATTTTACCAACTTCTATCAGCCAGGCAGTGTGATTTTATATCTATAAACCTCTTCCCCAAAACCGCTACCTTGGCAGAACACTGTAGTCTTACCTAAGGAGTGCATCTGTTCTGCCAGGATGCAGTTGATTCAGATGGCTCATGATCTATAGCTCATACCTCATATACTTTATTCCTATAGTATGGGATCTAAGGAGCTTGTGTTCCTTCCCTGTGTTAATTTCTTGCTCTCTCGGAGAGCCTCTGGAACAAAATTCTTACTCAGCAATAATGATGATACTGAAAGAAAACAAAACCACACCATGACAGAACCCGAGCCTTTATCCTTGGTTGTGCATGTGACAGAGTTGGAAATTCCTTTTAGGGACAAGGATTATCTTTTAATAAACTAATATATCTATGTTTTAATTTCCCTTAGGATGTCTCAGTCTAATCTAGATATTTTCATTCTGGCATGTTATCAGAACTAGATTCTCTACTGCTGTGGGTTGTTGTGGTTTCTCTGAAAACCTGCCACTTTTTTCAGCAACAACACTGTCTCAAGACAAAGCAGTTGTAATTTGAGGATGCTGACTTTAAAATAATTAGTCTTCCAGCCCCATGGACTGATACCTCACCTGCTCAGGCTGAAGCTGTCATCTGTAGGGCCAGGTTTGACCAACATCACCACATCAGTCAGTCAGTCCTCTTTTAATGGTCGTCAACAAGGGGAAAAATGACAGACAAAAGGCAATTAAAGTAAAAAAGTGTTTTTTGAAAAACGACCTTTCTACCCTATACTTCTGTGAATGTGAAAAGTCTAGTCTGTTAGGTTTAAGAAGTGGAAAGATGTTCTCTTGGAGTCATCACAACCTTAATAGGAGACAGAATTGAATGTACTGTGCTTTCTGTAAGAGGCAAGTTGGTCAGCAATCTGTTAGAGATGAGGGGGACAGAGGAAGAAGAGTTAAGCAAATTTAGGTATAGTCATAGGTGATTAAAAGATATCCACCTAAAGTATTTTTCTAGTCCTATCACGTGTCAGTCACTAAAGTAAGGCATATGCTTAAGAAGAGCAAGGACTAGAGGAGGGATGACTGTCCTGTGTGACACCACATGATATAACAACACACCAGAGAGTTTCTCTAACAGCAGGCCTGTCACTCTTCAGTAGCTCAAATTAATGAAGGAAACTTCAAAATTCCTGCAAGACCAATGAAGGAGGCTTTGCTGGTGGCACTGCAGCAGGAAGAGGCCTTACTATCTCCCACTGATTGATTTTGAGTAGAGTTCTGCCATGTGTGCACTTATCACAGCCCACATCACAGCAGGGAGACCATTATTTACTTGTGTAGAACACCTACCAGGGAGGGCTACTGGCTTGTAAATCTGGGAGTATACCTGAAAGACTGTTTCATCCCTGAATGATAGCAAGAGAACTGACTGCAGCACCACTCACTTAAGAAGAGTGATAAACCCTCTGCCAGACCCTTATCACTAAAAGCATGGTTTGTAGGAAGCAAGGGAACTCAGAGGAAGAAAAAGGAATAAGACACTGAAAATGAATTAAAAAATATCCTGAGTATTTGTGTTGGATATCCTATTTCTGTTAGGCAAGTTTATCTGTGTTTGCAATTCTACTGCAGTCTTCAGAGTGCTCTGAATATAGTAGCAGAGCTAAACCTTGTCCCCTTTGAATGACATAGTTCGTCTGAGTGCTTGTAAGGTGAACAGTTCATTGTAGCTCTAATACAACATTCTGATGCTTTTGAGGCAAAGATCAATAATTAATGTTCCACTAGAGACCTTAATGGCACAGTTACCATCTCACATTGTTCTGTTTTATAATGACATCTCTCATAACGCTAATAACTTATAAAAGCATAATAGTGGTAATGCTTGAAGAAAGCAAGTTAATAAAAAAAGCTCAGTCTCATCCCTCGCAACCCCTGCTCCCTCCCTCTTCCCAACAGTGGATGTTTATATCTGTGATGGGGATCCTAAGGCAAAATAAGCATTATGGTTGTTCTTATAGAACAGTAGGTAAAATCGTCCACAGGGAAAGAAAAAGTGAGGTGTATATCATGCCATGTAAAGATAGTGCATTCTCACATAAAGAACATGTACAGAGTGTCTTTATGTTGTTAGGTTTGTTTGCATCATGAAGTCCTGACAAACTTACGTACTCAAAGAACAGGCAGGATCTCAAAGAGTTTAGGCATTGAACATGCAGACAGTAAGAAACCAGCAAATTCTTCTGGCATTCCTTATTCTTTTTAGAAAGCATTTATTTGTTGCTGTTCACACACATCACTCCACCTCTCCAACACCCCCCTGCCCCCCCAAACTTGATTCCTCGACAAGAAATTTCCGTTGTATCAAATGTAGGATAGTACAGACAATTGATTGTTAAAATTTTACCTTTACACTGAAACTCCAGTCAGATATCAGTAAGAGACTGATAGGGCTTGGTATTCACAAATGCTCACTTTAGCCCAGGGAACCAAGTATATTAAGAGTTCCTCTGTAGTTGGTGATGAGGGACACCCTGCTGCAGGGAACAGTTGAGTATGCAGGTAAAGACCACTGCTCTGAATCATTTCAAAACAGGTCCTCTAATTTATACTTTTTCATCCATGCAGCACTGGAACTTTTTTTTTTCCCTAAGTATGCGAAAGAAATTGTTTAAGCCTCATCCTATCAGCATGTTCTGAGGAGAAACAATTTCACTGGAATTTTGGACCATCCCTACACATTCAGTAGGAATGTCTGAACTGAATGATCAGAGAGCAATTTCCAGCTCTCAGGTATTGATATGCTCCATCCTTCCTTATTATCTCTCTATCTTCTGAAAGGAAATGGGTGTGTGTATACAGGAATGCATCTGCAGTGTACTCTGCCTGGCATGAGGGGGTAAGGACTGAAAAATGAACATACCTTTTTCTTAGTTTGGACACAGTCAATATATCTGTGTCTGTTCCCAGACAGGCTTACTGTGTCCTCTGCTCCCCCCATTCTCTCTTGTGCATCCAGTACCAATAGGAATGATTTTGCCTTTGGTGAAAAATGAAAAACATGCTTCTTATGCCAATGTACTTCAGCAAGGAATGATTTCACTTGTGTACAATTAAACCAAAGTAACTAATGAAACTATTCTTCATTGGCTAATCCTGTCAGATGTAATGTATTATGTAAAGCACTTCTGATGTGTTTAACACATTATTTCATTAAGCAATAAATGTTTTAGTGAAAACCATCCCAAGTTAGTTACATTCACTGTGTTCCTCAAAAGAGGAAAATAAATAAGGTAAATTTTAATTCAGCTATTTATGATGAAGTAATGCATGAAAGGGGTCACCTGGTTAATAATGTATTCCACAAATAAAAGAAAATGCATGGATAATAACTTTTACTGCATGTTACACTCATTCTTCTTTGTAAGCTAGTTTCATTTTAAGAAAGGTTAATTTTCTTTCATTTTTATAAGTACAGGCTTTAAAATCTCATCAAAATAATTTGAAGTCCTATAAATCTTGATTCCCACAGTTCTGCAGTATTTGCATAGTGAAACAAGAAATTACCAGGATGTTCAGCACTAAGATTTAAACTGTGTTTCTCATAGCATATTGACAATGGACCAAAATGGAACCATTGCAATGCTGAGATTTCATATATTAAAAATAGAAGTATATTGCTGCAGAATAATGTAGCCAGTGTACCTTATGTTATAGCCATTGTGTTGGCCCAAAGACTGGAAAACTGTATCTGTACAGAACTGCACAGTAGTATAAACAAGGCAATTTTTTTGCCTGAGACATTCAGTGTACAGTTATTATAAAATGTGCTTTGTCTGAAAGTGTCGGTGTTTGTAGCCTATGTTCACTCAAATTTTTGATACATGTGTTAATATAAATTCAAAGAAGTGTATTTTAATGAAGACTTTAAATGATGTGGTGGACTCCACGGTAAAGAGCAGCAGGCAAAGTTGGCTGTGACAGCTACATAGTGGTACTGCACTGCACATACCCATTTAAAATAGCAACAAGTGGCTAACAAACTATGTCCAAAAGCTGGTCTGTCAGTTACTACAGTGATTAATAGGGATTGCAGTAGTAGATAAATTCAGGATTATTTTGGGACGAGAATTAGGGATGCCAATAATAAATAATGCCAGTTGGGAATCCATATAATATGTATAATGTTAGTCTTGTTCCACAGTTTGTGACCTTATTTCTGAAGGAAAAACACAAGGTAAGGTATTTATATTTGTGTGCTAAAATAGAGGAGAGGATGTTGCAATATTCTTGTTAAACAAACATATTAACAAACAAAAAATAAATGTTTATTTAAGAATATCTGTTGACTGACACTATAATTATGTCAGTAAAATGTTGCACCAGTGACACCTACTTGGGACATTCCTGTCCAAGCTGGACAATTTTCCAGCACTTTAGTTGTACTAAAACAACTCATAGGAACATGCTGATATGATCCAAGTTGACAATAATAATAATAAAAAAAAACCCAAAAAACAAAACCCAGTCAATTTGTTTTATAACTTCAGGTTTACCATGTAATAACTTTTCCTTGAAAGAAATTCATCATGTCTAAAATATTATGTGTGTTTGTCCCCTGTGTAAGCTGTGAAGCTGAATAAAGTTCTTCCTTTGAAAATCAGCTGGGAACAATTGACATCTTCATTAATACATTATTTATAATTTCCTCATATAAAGCCCCACAGTTTTCACTGGACAGTGCTTTCCTGTACTACTGCCTTGGGAAAGAACTTAAGTCCAGTAAACAGCTGAAGTAATGCACAAAAAGCAGGGTTGCTGACAGTTTGGGTGTAACATTGCTTTTGTATCTCCCTCTTGACTGCAGTCTTTGATAATGTCTTTGTCAGGTGACATCCATCAAAGAACTTTGTTTGTTCTGATAATATAGATGGGAATTATGAAGGGAATTAGGAAGGACAATCACATCTGTTCAGTGCTAACTCTATGCTGGCATGTTCTCACAGCAGATAGAGCCCTCTGTTATCCCCCTCCTATGCTCTGGTCTGGGAGGAATAGATTTCCAGACTCAGTACTTAAAAGAGTCCCTGTTCTACCTCAGTGCCAGACATTGTTTTTTCTGAGAATGGGCTTTGGGTATCTTTTATGTTTAGTAACTAAAAGAGGATTCAGCAGTAATGGGCACATCTATGCTGTTATGATAGAAAGAGTGGACAGAGGAGGTCAGAGGATATCTGCTATCTAATTTGTGGTCTTTTCCTGTCAGAGGCTCTACACGAACATTGCATGAATAAATTGAAAAAACCAAGTATTTTCCAGTGCAATCAAAAGATCATGAGTAGGTTTTCCTCTCTGACACATTTTGAAAAGCTCTAAGAAAAGAAAATGGCCTGGGACTAAGTCTAGAGTAAGCTAGGGCCCCTAAAATAGGTGCGCGACTTTCTTATGTAGCCAGTTCAGACTTCCAAGGGCAGCAAAGGCTATCTGGCTATCTGGCTAGAAGGTTCTTACACAGGGAACAAAGATAGTTTAGGAGGGATTTTTTCAGCTAGCATCTAAGATGTAAATACTGTTAAAGGATGTACGAATAAATCCTTATTGGACACTAACTTTAGTGATATGATAATGTAAAAAAAAAAAAAAAAGAAAAACCAACTGATTTTCTCTGGATTACTGTGTTTGCAGTTTATCAACCATTGTTTAATCCTATTCCTTTCCTCTTAAGAAAGCAGTGGTCAAATAAATAATTTAAAATATAAATATGTCTGTATAAGAAAGTGTTGAAATAAAAAAAAGAATGGTCAATTCAGGAAAGTAATGTATTACAGCAAGTGCTGAATTATCTTCCCTTGTATTAATCAGTTTTCTGTTTAATTTTCTGCAACAGAAACTGGAATATGACTTCCTTTAATATTAGTAGTTCTGAGGCATCTCAGGATTGACATCTTAAGTCTTGTACCATTGTCTGGAAAACAGGTTTTTCTCTTGTTCCACTTGGTTTGATTTTTCTAATGGCTTCATTATTGACAGTGACAGCATACGTTAATTCACCTATTTACAGCCTTTTTGTACAAATTGAAATATGAGATGGTTAAGGGAAAGATGTTTTCATATAGCCTAGATTCCCTAATTGGAAAAGTGCTTGATATAAGTCCGGACTATCAATATTCTTCATGTTGCAACAAAGTGGTGAATTTTTTTCAAAAGATCATCCAGAAGATTGATGACATTTGTTCTGAGGTTTTGGTACTAACAGACAAGAAAATAGTAGATTATAATGGAACAAAGTTGTATGTGTTATCTTGTCAGTCAAGGACTTGTGCTGCAAATGCATTCAGCTCAGCAAACTCAAAAATTACGTTATTAAATGAAGAAATTGAATGCCACTTCTTTCAACTTCTTTTGTTGAATTGCAATCCTAAATTGTGATGCAAAACTATTGATAGAGAGGCTTAATTTCTTAGAGGACAGCTTGCATTCTGCTTGGGAAATATCTTGACATTAGAACTGATACTGGCAATGAGACATCCTCAGATAGAAATGCTAATCTTTTTTTTTACCATTGAATCTTAAACATAGGATCCAGTCTGTCCAAGATTTTGTAACAATTAAGTAACTTGGCAAAAGAAAGGAAGTTATGCTTTGGCCTTTATTCAGTCAGATAAATATAGGCAATTTGTACCATTCAAGATACTTTAGGATATCTGAGTCAGATATAGAACTGGCATATTATAGTTGTATGGAAGACCAGAGTTCTTCTGGACTATCAGTAGAGGACGACTAGTATACCAGGATACATTAGTAGAGGGAAAATAGTGTTACAGACACCCTTGCTAGGCTGTCCTGGGTTTGGCTAGGTTAGGTTTAATTTTTATAAGCAGCTGGGAGGGGCCACAGCTGGGATAAAAAAGAAACCTGACAATGGGATATTTGATACCATAGTGACGTCATGGCCATGGTGTGAGGGGAGGGCTAGCCCAGGGAGGTGGTGCTTGTTTTCAGTACGTGCCCAGAGCAGGGAAAGCACATCTCAGGTACTGGTAGAGCCTGGCAGTTTGTATCAGTCACTTTATATATTATTTCATTAGTATTATTGTTATTATTGTGGTTTCTTCTTTCTTTGTGTTGTTCTGTTAAACCTTCTTTATGTCATCCCATGGTGTTTCACTTTTTATCTCCTGATTCTCCTTCCCATCCCACAGGAGGTGGCTGAGGGGTTAAGGGTATGGAGTAGCAGTGGGTGAGCAGCTGCATGCTGTTTAGTTGCCAGCAGAGTTTAAACCACGACACAGGCAAATGAATGAAGATCCTTATTTTTCATGCAAGTAATTCAGACAAGTAACAATGTAGAGACTATCAAGACACCTGAGCTTCTGAGGAATAAAAAGGTTTCAAAGAAAATGCAAATAGTGACAGGTACTTAGTGACCCAAATTCAGAAAAGTAGTAACATAAAGACACCTGCTTCATATAGATGTTTTATAGTGTGCAGTATTTGATATCTGAATAACATCAAGTATCTTGAATCTTTTTGGAGTCTCTAGTGATTGAATCAGATTAAAGTATTTTATTGATAGCTTACTTATATCTTTCATTTTATAGAAAAGCTGTTGAGGTATAAAATGGAATACCTTAGTGATTTAGGCAAAAAGATTGTCATCTTCCTCATGAAGGTGCTAAAATTATTTGGGAACGTTCTTAAACTACACAGCAAATGTTGTAAATATAATTCAGTATTTTATTTCTGCAGGGAGTGGATCTGAGTTACTAATGATTTAGATTTTTTTTCAGTAAGCAATTTATGTAAACAGGATTGGACTCAGTGTTGATCTCTGGGGTACACCACCAGTTACTGGCCTTCAACAAGACTTTGTCTCACTGACCACCACCCTCTGGGCCTGGACATTTATCCAGTCTACAGTTCACCTCACTGTCTCCTCATCCAGCATACACATCAACAGCTGGCCTATGAGAATCTTATGGGAGAGAGTGTCAAAGACCTTACTGAGGTCCAGTTGGACAATACCTGCTACAAGGCCCACTGTTTCATTGTAGAAGTTTATCAGATTGGTTAAGCATGACTTCCCCTTGTTGAGGCTATGCTGACTACTCCTGATGACTTTCTTGTCTTTCATATACCTGGAAACTGTTTTCAGAATTAGCTGTTCCATCACCTTCCCAGCAATCAATGTGAGGCTGACTGGCTTGTAGTTACCTGCATCCTCCTTCTTGAAGGTAGCAGTGACATTTGCTTTCTGCCACTCTTCAGGTACTCTTCAGCTGCCATGATAAATCAAAGATTATCAAGGGTGGCCTTGCAGTGACATCTGCCATGGGTGCCATCATGGATGCATCCCATCACGGTCCGTGGGCTTACATGTGTCCAGTTTGCCTAAATATTCCCTGACCTGATTGTCTTTCTCACACTAGGTTTTCCCATGGTGAAAAAATCATAAACAAAAAAACCCCACATCAACTGCAGTCTACAAGTTAGTAGAGTACTTGCAAAATTTTAACATTTTTATGCTTCTTGCAGTCTTAACAATTAACTCAAATAGTTTATGAATAAATAAAATAACATTAAATTCAAGATTATTCCTTCACTTATTTATATAGCCTGTTGTAGCAGCAAGGTAAGTAGAATAACATTCCATATTGCTGTAGAGTTTTGTCATAAAATTGAAAAATCCCTTAATGTGCATTATTACAGTATTGGAATACAATCAAGGTGAAATGTGTCATACATAGTAAATGAGCTCACATGTTTGTCCTCTGTGTGCTCCAGTTCCATTAGCAGTATTCGAAGAGCGCTGGAACCAGAATGTTGCTTTCCCACACTGCACTCATCACTGCACTTCCATGGTAGGATGTGTCTTACTCAACCTGCACAGGGTGTTCAAACCACACAGGGAAAGTATTGATGGAGCTGTGGGTTGTAAACTGTCAGATTTTGAGAAAAGACAACCCTGAAGCATTTCATTTCAATTTTGACACTGTATTCAGCTTTGCTGCCACTTGACCCATACAATCACAGTCACCTATTAAATAACCACGTTTCTACAGCAAAATGAGTACTGTCATACAGCCCTCTGTACCTCCGCTGGTTACTGTGATATGCAGATGACTAAAATTTAGGGCATCACTGAGGTAGGAGTCCTTTTCTTCTCTAAGTGTATTTGTAGCCATGTACCACAGGAATATGCTGCGAGTTTCCTCAAGGGTAAAGATACCCAGGTAATTCTGGCCTTGCAAGACCCTATGCCCTGAAATGTCCCCAGTACTGCCCTTAACCTCAGGACAGGGTCATTTGTCTGTGTCCCTTAATGGAGGGATTCACAGGAAAGGACTCTGAAAAGAGCTATACCACAATGTATCTTCTATATGAATCTTACATTAGCCACTGGTGACTTAGATGAGTGATGGATGAATTTTTTGCTCTGTGGAGCTTTAACATCCCAGAAAATATTTCATAGATGAATGAACACTATTCTTATGATTTAATGGAAAACACTGGTGAAACAAACAAACAAAAAACCATCTATAAATTGAATGGACAAGATATTAGAGATTACAGACAGACATGTAATCACCACAAAATATACAATTGAAAAATTCTGCTCTATATAGTTAAACTACTTGCACAGGATACAACAGGTAGGTCCATGTTGTTGATTCCAACTTTTTTAATTACAGCTATAAAAGATGTAACATGAGTGCTGTACACTTCCAAAATCCGTGGATGTTAGTAAACTGGGAGAATCTGAAAGTATGTGGAAGAATAAGATCACAACTCTGAATTACTTAGATTATTTGGAAAATACAACAGTGAAGCTAAGAGTAGAGCTTCAGATAAGAAATTAGGAGTGAAACTGTGAGTGAGTATCTGAGGTGAAAACACTGTTGTGTTGGGTTGCAAGGTGAGGTTTTGGTAGCAAGGGAGAGCACTACTGGCATGGCTTCTTGTCACAGTTTAGGGTCAGGGCAGCCCATTAGACCTATAACAGATGCTCTCTGTTAACCCCCCTCCCTCCCTAAAGGGGAAGAGAAAAGGAATAAGGGAGAGAGAGACTTACTGATTAAAAAGAAACTAGAAGAGCTTTAATGAAAATAATAATAAAATGGAATATATATAAATATATAAAAAAATGGTATCAAACCCAACCCCCTGCCTGACAGTAATTACATCACTGTCATCACTGATGCTGTGGAGCAGGCACAGGGGAAGTCCCAGACTGGGCCCAACAGCAGATGGCAACGGGAGCTGAGTTCTGATACCGGATTCAGAAGCACACAGATCAGGATTGAAGGTAGAATGGGCAGAGTCCTCCTTGGATGCCAGCCATTGAAGAAGCGAGGAAGAAGCTGAACGAGCTTGATCCTTTCAATCCCTCAGCTTTATACTGAATATGACATATATGGGCTGGAATACCTTGTTGGTTAGTTTAGGGTCACCTGTCCTGTCTGCTCCTCCCTGCAGGTGTGGCCTTTCTGTTTCTGCAATACCCAACATGGTACACAAGATCCAGCAGTGGCCTTGGTCTGCACACCAATCCTTAGTATACTAAACATGGAGAGTTATTACTGCTAGAAGCAGACACTGCCTGTGGAAACACGTTGCTAACTTCAGACAGTGCAGTTAGTTTGAGCTGAAAAGTAAAATAACTAAACAGAATTAGTTGTGTTCTCACTTAAAGCAAGGCACTCCTGTAACAAGCTTCAAGAAGCTCCCCCAGCTCCAAGCTGGCCCCGCCTCTGGACAAGACCAAGCTAAGCAGCACCTCTGCAATAACATAATTAAGAGAGGAGATCCGTTTGGGCAGGTTCCTTTGTTTTGGGAGCACTTCTGTTTTGGAAAGAACTGGCACCTGGTAGAGACAACCACGTGGTCACTGAGAGCAGTGAGGAAGGAGCAGAGGAGGTACACTAGATCAACAATTCTACTTTGATCTGTGTTGAGATGGCAGGCTGAGCCCTTCCAGCCCTTAGAGGTGAATGGTGGAGAAGGATCCCACCTGCAGCCTGTGGAGCACCCCACCCTGGAGCAGGACACTGATCCCAAAGAAGTCCATGACTCTGAGGGAGGCCTGCACTGGAGCAGTGTGGGAGGACAGTAGCCTATGGAAATGCATAAAATACATCTAACAGGTTTTTTTTCAGTCATATATTTATATGACTGGATTTTATGGTTTTTTTTTGCTAGGACTGTCCTTAAAGAATCTGTCCCATTATAATTTAAATTTGCAATAAAAATATTTTAAAATAATACTTTAGGTCAGTTTATGTAAGGTAATAAATGTTTAATTTAATTCTTTGGACAGTCAATAAGTGGATTTTCTATACCCTGTTTAACTCTATATTGTTTACTTTTAACCCAATTTAATTACTCCCCCCCCCCATTTATTTAACATCTAGCATATGCTAAGCTTTCTTTTACATATGCAAAATAATGTGACCATGTACTGCTGTTAGATTTATGTTTTGAGCTGACGTAGAATAATTTAGTACACAGAAGAATCTGAATAGGAAATGAAAGGAAGAGCTTGTTTTCTTTAATTATTGAATTGATATAAATTATAATTAACATAATGGTTAGAATGTAATTACACTACCATACAATAATTTATTTTGTGTTTATGTACCATGTCCAATTTGCTTGTGTTAACCCCTAACCTGCACATTATGACTTGGTATTATGCATTTGTAATAACAGATGTTCATTTTATTTTTGTAATTACCTGAATATGAGATTTAGGGTAATTATTTGTGCAACTATATTAATAGCGTACAGTTTCAAAATATTGCTGAAGAAAAAAGTAAATTTACAAACATTTCCTGTACAAAATATGTGTTTTCAGATTTATTTTAATTAAGTCTAACCTGATGTTTGAAAAAACAGTGGAAGCAAGTTGAAATTAGAAGTAAACAGGAATTCCAGCAGAGCTATTTCATGCAAAGAAATCTAGAAATATGGAATAAATTGCCAAGACCACTGCTGTGATCATTATAAATGAATTCATGGAGGGGAAGGGAGAAATTAAAGTGGCAGCTGTGACAATACAGAAGAGTGAGAAGGAAATAAATTTGGAGAAGTGAGAAGGAAATAAATTTGCATGCTTAGGTCAAGCAACCTGACTTACTTAAGTAATTCCTTATTGATGTGTTTCCCTCACCAGTCCTATAAGTAGATTCACTGTTTTACCATCAAAATCATTTGTTAACATAGCAGAAGCTCAAAGAGGGTCAAATTCAAGGTTCAAAAGTTCAAGCAAGAGAAGAGATCTTTCATTCTGGAGGCAGATGGTACAGTAGTTGTTGTGTGATTGGTGATTTGTTTACTATATATGCTGACCTAGCATTCTCAGTGGCATGCTTGGAGATTTGGAAAAGGAAATAATTCAGTTACACAGTACAGGAAGGCTGCCACAGGTCATGGCCATTAGTGGCCTACTAAGCTTTTTATTTGACACAGCCTCATAGAGGAAAATATTTTTGCTGATGGTGGCAAAAAAAGAACATTTCATCCACCACATTTCTTTAATTTAGAGACCTTGCTCTACAGAGGGAGTGGGATAATAATTAAGACAAAAAATGTTACCTAGGTAATTTTAAAAATATTTGAGCCTTGGCTGGGGTCTCATGATATCATCTAAATATCTGCAGTAATTAAATATTGCTCTCAGAGGGTGGTTCATGTACTAATTGGCAAATGAATCAATTGAGTAGCACTGGAATGGATTATAGCATCTCTCTCTTCTGTATTGAAGAGAAAATGGTTGTGTTGGAGGAAGGAAAGAAAAAGCTCCACTGTCTGCTTTCAAAGCACTCCTATGATGGAATGCTGGAGGACTGAAAGGTATCAGAAGGCTGAAAATATTGTGTAAAGACGTATATTTTGAAAGGTTATTTACATTTTAATGGATGCACATGAGAGATCAATTCAAGTAACTTTCCTCTGATACATTAAGTTTTTACAATGAAAGACAACTGAAAAGATATGTGTACATGCATATAGATACTCATAGATAGCTTTTGAAGACTTCAGGAGCTGGACTGATCTAAACATTTCTTTAACCAGAAAAATCCTCATTGGCCAAATGAGACCACATTTTCCTCTATATTTTTTGTTCATGGAAATTTGGATAACCTTTTGTTGTTGTTTGCATCTAAGAAAATTTTATAAAGGCAGATTTTGAAATTAATTAAATTAAATAATTAATAAATTTCTAACCTACTGGCATTCTTTCTGAGTTCCGACTACACAGTAAAGTGAGCCATATCTCTGTTTTATTGACATTTGGCTAAAAGAATAAGCATGTTTCTTCATATGGGAAAGAGATACCAAGAGCAGAACCTTACAGGAACGAGTTCTGTTTTCAAAGAATCATAAAATCATAGACTGGTTTGGGTTGGAAGGGACCTTAAAGAACATCTGGTTCCAAACCCCTTGTCATGTCAGGGATACCTCCCACTAAACCAGGTTGCTCAAGGCCCCATCCAACCTAGTCTTGAACACATACAGGAATGGAGCATCCACAGCTTCCCTGGGCATCCTGTTCCAGGGTCTCACCACCCTCAGAGTGAAGAATTTCCTTCTTATTTCCAGTCTAAACCTACCCTCTTCCTGTTCAAACCATTAGCCCTTCTCCTGTCACTACAGGCCTTTGTAAAAAGTCCCTCCCAGCCTTCCTGTAGGCCCCCTTCAGGCACTGGAAAGCCACTATAAGGTCTCCCCAGAGCTTTCTCTTCTCAAGGCTGAACAAGCCCAACTCCCTCAGACTGTCCTCGTAGGAAAGGTACTCCAGCCCTCTGATCATCTTTGTGGCCCTCCTCTAGACCCGCCCCAGAAGGCTCATGTTTTTTTGTGTTGGGGTCTCCAAATCTGGATGCAGTACTCCAGATAGCATCTCACAAATGCAGAGTAGAAGGGCAGAATCACCTCCCTCAACCTGCTAGCCACACTTCTGATGCAGCCCAGGATACGGTTGGGGCTTTCTGGGTTGCACTCACACATTGCTGGCACATGTTGAGCTTTTAATCAATCAGAACGCCTAAGTCCTTCTCCTCAGAGCTGCTCTCAATCCATACTCCACCCAGGTTGTACTTGTGCTTGGGATGGCCCTGACACAAGTGCAGGACCTTACACTTGGTCTTGTTGAACTTCATGAGGCTGGCATGGGCCCACCTCTCAAGACTGTCCAAATCCCTCTGAATGGCATCCCTTCCCCACAGTGTGTTGACCACACCACAGAGCTTGGTGTCATTGGCAGACTGAGGGTGTCCTTGATCCCACTGTCCTTGTCACCAGGAAGATGTTAAAAAGCAACAGTCCCAGTACCAATCCCTGAAGAATGCCACTTGTCACTGGTCTCCACTTGGACAACGAGCCATTGATCACAACTCTTTGAGTGCAACCTTCCAGGCAGTTCCTTCTCCCCCTAGCGGTCCATCCATCAAATCCATGTGTCTCCAATTTAGAGACTGGGATGTCATGCAGGACAGTGTTGAATGCTTTGCACAAGTCCAAGTAGATGATCACAGGATCACAGGGTGTAAGGGGTTGGAAGGGACCCTGGAGATCTTTGAGTCCAACCCCCTGCCAGAGAAGGACCATATCATCTAGCACAGGTCACAAAGGAATGCATCCAGAAGGGGCTTGAAAATCTCCAGAGAAGGAGACTCCACAACCTCTCTGGGCAGCCTGTTCCAGTGCTCTGTGACCCTTACAGTAAAGAAGTTCCTCCTCCTGTTGTGGTGGATCTTCCTGTGCTCTAGCTTACATCCATTTCCCATTGTCCTATCACAGGGCATGAGTGAGAAGAGGCTGCCCCCCTCCTCCCAACACTCAGCCCTCATATATTTATAAATATTTATTAAATCCCCTCTCAGTCTTCTCCAGACTAAAAAGCCCCAGGTCTCTCAGCCTTTCCTCATAAGACACGTGTTCCAGTCCCTTAGTCATCCTTGTAGCCCTCCGTTGGACTCTCTTCAGTAGATCCTTGTCCCTCTTGAGCTGGGGAGCCCAGAACTGGATGCAATATTCCAAGTGAGGTCTCACTAGGGCAGAGTAGAGGGGGAGCAGAACCTCCCTCGATCTGCTGAACACACTCCTCCTAATGCACCCCAGGATACCATTGGCTTTCATGGCCACAAGGGCACATTGCTGTCCCATGGATAAGTTGTTGTCCCCCAGGACTCCCAGGTCTTATGTATTTGAAGAAGCTCTTATTCTCTTTTACTTCCTTTGCCACTTAAATTCTAAGATGGCTTTGGCCTTCCTTGTTACCTTCCTACATGCTCTGACAACTTCTCTGTAATTCTCTGAAGTGACAAGTCCCTATTTCCATGAGCTGTATATTTCTTCCTTCCTTGAAATCTCCTTCATAAGCTCCCTGCTCATCCATGCACGTCTCCTAGCACGTCTACTCGATTTTTTACTCAATGGAATGCGCCTATCTTGGGCCTGGAGGAAGTGGTATTTAAAAGTTGATGAACTGTCTTGGACTCCTTTACCCTTCAGTCTTAACCCATGGGATTCCTGCATGTAGATCTTTGAAGAGTTCAAAGTTAGCTCTGCAGAAGTCCAGGGTTGTAATCCTACTTATTGCTCTGCTTCCACCTTGTATAATACTAAACTCTACCATGTCATGATCACTGTTGCCAAGGCTGTTCCTGATCTTAATGTCCCCAACCAGTCCTTCCTTATTAGTTAATACAAGGTCCAGCAGTGCACGCCTCCTTGTTGGTTCCTCCACTACCTGCATCGGGAAGTTAACAACTATACACTGCAAGAGCCTTTCGGACTGGGTATGCCTGGCTGTGTGCGCTTTCCAACAAATATCAGGGTGATTGAAGTCACCCATGACTACCAGGGAGAGTGTTCCAGAGGCTACCTCCAGTTGACTGTAGAAGGCCTCATCAACATCTTCTTCTTGGTTTGGTGGTCTGTAGTAGACACCCAGAACAGTTTCACTCCCCTTTCCATGTGCCTTAATTCTTACCTACAAGCTTTCAACCTGTTCTACCTCCCCCCTGGATAGAACCTAATACATTTCAGTTGCTGTCACACATAAAGAGCAACACCACCACCTTGCCTTGTTGGTCTATCTTTCCTGAATAGTACGTAGCCATCCATAACAACATTCTAGTCATGGGAGCTGTCCCACCACATCTCAGTGACTGCAATTATATCATAGTCATGCATCCCAACGTACATCTCTAACTCCTCCTGCTTATTCCCCATGCTTTGTGTTTTGGTATATAAGGCCCTTCAAAGAAGGAGCTTGTTCTGCAGGGGCACTGCAGGCAGAGCAGTTCTTAACGCACCTGCTCTGTTTTTTGTGCTGCACAGAGACCTGTTCCCACTCACACTGCTCCTTCTCTTGGACCAATGGTTCCATGATTTCCTCATCAGAAATTGCCTTGAATTCAAGGGGTCCACACCCATCAAGTGAGGGCAATAGGGGAGGAGGGGGAGGAGGGGGGAGGATTCTCAAAGTCTAATCTCCTGAAGGCCAAGGTGGTAAACTTGCTGCACACCCTCCTGAGGATCTTGAACTACACCATTTCACGGTCAGTGCAGACAAGGCTGCCCTTGAACTTCGCATTCGCCACCAGCCCCTCCTTGCTGGTGATGAGAAGGTCCAGTGTAGCACTTCTTATTGTTGGTTTCCCTACAACCTGGAGAAGGAAGTTGTTATTGATGCCTTCCAGGAACCTCCTGGATTACTTACACCCTTCTGTACCATCCTTCTAACAGATATCAAGGTGATTGAAATCCCCCATGAGGACTAAGGGTTATGAAGCCATTCCAGTCTGTCTGTAGAGGGTCTCATCTTCTTGTTTTTCCTGGTCAGGTGGCCTGTAGATTTTATCATCTTTACGTAACACATCTGCATGTGTTATGGATTCCTGTGGTCTGCTTAAACCGATGAGAGTTAGCAATGTGTTAGCATCTGGTATAACATAGTCTATGTGAGCAAAGTGCTTATTCATTAGCTGTAACTCTATGTAAATATAAAAATATTTTAAAAGAAATATATATACTAAGTTCTGGGGTTTGTGCTGGTGTTTTTTTGTTGTTTTTGTTTTCTTTGTTTGGTTTTTATTTGTTTATTTGGGGTTTTTTTGATGTTTAAAGCATTTTTAAAGATCAAGGTCAAAATTATGCTACAGACAGGTTTTTGGATGTAGAATTTGTTGGATTACAAACCTGGTCTTACTCTTCCAGGCTGCACACTAACTTGTACCATGACTTAATGAGTCATTCTTGCATGAAGTTGATAGTTTAGTCAAACTAGATTAGGCCTTTACTGTATTAAATGCTTTGTCTCATAGGAAAATTTCAGTGCTTTAGAACTCACAGTAGATGCTTGTAATACAAATTGAGTGACATATATGCCTGTGTGACTTTAAAATTGCTTGAAAAGATGAGCTATTGATAGATAGCTATTAAAAGTCACTGTAAACAGCTTAGATTGTCAAACTAGGGAACTGTTTATTGAAAAGAGTAGAGCAAAAATTCCCTAATGATTGTACTACATCAGGAAAACTGATTTGGAACCACTATGAGATTGCAGCAGTGCTTTCCATCTTGGGATTTCATTGCAAGGCTCACATTTTTCAGTATATTGTCACAAACTCTGAAGTCCTGGTATCAAAAGCTTGTATGAGAAGCTACCTGTTGTATTGGCAGAAGAATGCTTGGAGATGTAAATTAAATGTGTTGTTAAAATGAAGAACTAGTAGACAAGAGGAAAACATACAAAATTTTCTGCAAATTTTGTGATTGTTAAACCTGTCTCTGGGTTTTTAAAACATGAATCATACTTTTTTGAATGCCTGTAGCTGCCAATCTACAAAATTGTGTCTCAGTCTGCATTTTCATATTCTGGATTTGTTAGTGAAAGCAAAATATAACCTGTGTTTCTGACAAAAGGCTTCCCACTATCCATTGCTTATTTTCTCAGTATGGTTTTAATTAAGATGATCTTCAATATAGCCAGAATTTTAGATATGTCCTTGATACAGTGCTGTCTGTCAATTTGCTTCTTTTTCTTCCATCATTAGTGAAATCTGAATTTGAATAAGTGCACAGGCAGAAAAATAGCATTGATGGAATAACATTGTTTGCAATGTTATGGCAAATAACATTATAGTATGTTATATTATAATATATATAAAATATCTATTATATAATACAATA
>JAAGNO010004794.1:48894-77571 GCA_033439905.1 Ceryle rudis | reverse complement strand
AAGTAGTTAGGAAATTCAGAAATATTTGTACTTCTGCGTTTCTAGTTTATCTCTTTCTTGTTTATAATGGAGTTTTTTTATTAAGTGATTGTACAGTGAGTGGTTTTTTACATTAATATTCATTCATCACACTAGGGTGACCTCCTCAGACTGAAGTTTTATAGGAATGAAGATACTGAACTTTAGAAACATGAAGTTGTTATACCATTGAAGCTCAAAAGAAAAAAAAAATTAAGACTGTGATTCTGAAGTTGATCTCGTTGAAAGTGTTGTTGATACCTGTTGTAGAAATAATGAAGAAAGTTGGGAAATAGAACTTCACAGTAAAAACTATTACGATCATTTAAAAATTATTCAGCAAATCATAGCAAATCCTTTCAATTCGGAAAAAATAGCCACAAATAGAAGTAGAGTTCCCAATAATAATCCTTTGTAGATAGTAGGAGTTTTAAGTCAGTTTTTCAGTCTCCCACTGTCCAAATCATGTGACAAGAAGGTCTTCTAATAGGTAATCCTGCTGACATTGTTTCCTTCTGAAAATAAAGTTCAAAATCTAATTGATCAGGAATGTGATACCAGATGCGATGACTAGAGTGAAAACCATTTGGAAGAAGATCCTGGTCTGTGAGCTTCTGCTTATATTGTTTATATGAAGTAGAACAGAGTTTACAGGAGGGATTTCAAATGCCTTTCACACCATCTGTTCCTAAATAATCCACGGTCTTTTAAGGATTTTGTAAATTTGTTTTTAGCTTTGCCAAATTATGCATATTATAAAAAAACCCACATATTTTTCCAAATTTGTGGGTGACTTGCTTCCAGGATAACAGAAGGCTCATCCACACCTATTCATCTTTCCTCAAGTTTGTAACTACAAATTGTCTGCAATTCCAAATTTGCACTGAAGTGTTAAGATGTATAACATTTCAAAGTACAGATATGTTTGTTTATAAGGGACACTATGCCTTTTTTTCCTATTCTCTATCAGAATGCCTGTGACTGATAAAAGTAAATATTGACCTAAGACAGTAAAAAAGATCCCTGACTTCTATGTTTCATAATAAATGTCAAGCATTCTTTCAGACAGAAACATTATGAAACAGGTGGCAGAAAACAGAGAATCTAAACATGTATACAGGTCACAAGGGATACGGTATATTTTCCATCTAATGTATTTCGTTTCACATGTATCCCCCAATGCCAGGGTATCTAAGCACAGCATGATCTGTAGGTTTGCACATTGCTCAAGATGTATGATCAGATCTCAGAAAACAGCAAATGCTATCAATAAAACATGAAGCAAAGTTAATTACAGGCTTCCATTCAGTCACCCTGCTGCTCATGGCCCATAATAATGAATCATTCCTAACATGTAGGAGAGATTGACAGAGATTTTATAAACTTTCCATTCTCCAAGTTTTCCCTGTATAATAAGTGTCTGCTATACACTAGAAAAGTGATGAAGTATCAATTGCATGTAGAATAAGGAATAAATGTTTAAAAGACTAATGAGACACTATTTTTACTGCTTAGAGTACTGTGACTAACCAATGAGTCAGATGAGTGCCTCTGTCATTTTAATTAGTCACCGGATAAGCTTTTTTTTCCCTTAAATTCTCTAATTTTTTTTTAGTAACTTTAAACTTTTCAGGAATGCACTTTTTGAATGATGAGACCCAGTTTGTTTTGCAAAGGTCCTGTTGGAATAAATATGTATTACAAGTTTGTCTGTACTTGTGGGAGTCTGAAAGTAAAGTCATTACCTTGCTAATTTTTTTAGATTTCTATCTGTATGTCACTGTCACATCTAGGAAGCATAAGTTTACTCGCTTAATTTATCTATTCTGGTATTTAGTGTCTTACATACCTAAATATCCAAACCCTTTTTCTCCTACTTCTTTGGGTAAGTGTAGTGGAAAACACCTGCTTTTGCTAGTTATCTTTCTTTCCATTTCCATAACCCATTGATTCAATTAAAAAGAATGTTAACTCACATTCTTGCCAATTGCCTTAATCTGGCACATTAAATACATGAGTTTACGCACATCTTCTGATGGGCTTGATAACCTCACTTACTGAATTTCCTAACAATTCACTGCTATATTGAGATCAGGATGGTGAATTTTCAAATTGTTACGGTTTGCATAAGGTTCTACAGGTAGGTTAGCATCTTGGGAAAATGATGTGTTTCTTTGATTTCTTTTGTTCCTATTTTTATTTCCATTTCACTTCACCAAAATGCTTTAGCTCTTTATGAAACTAAGGAAAATTTTATTGTTTTGCCTGTGTTAAACCAGGTTAGCGAAAGAACTTTTCAAGAACTTGAACAGTTTTGTCAACTGTTATTGGTTTATTGTCTATAATACTAGTGCTCATACATAATTTATTTAATATGCCTCAGTGAATTTAATAACTTGCATCCTTACCATTTGTATTTCTTAAAGATACTTTTTTATATTATTATTAATATTAAATATAAAGGATAAATTTCAGAAAGGCAGTTGATATAGTAAGGGCAGCACTGTCAGTCAAATTTGCTGTGAACCTAGCTGGTGCTGCAGCTTTGGATTTTTCTGGACTGAAGTGATGAATCTAGACTTAGAAGTGTAATTCATCCTCCTCCTCATATAGGTATACACAGAGAGAAATGAGGAGTCTTCTTCCCACTGTCAGTCCTCTGATACCCACTGGCTATCTAATTAGTGTTGCTAAACAAGAGTAAGTGGGCCACTGACTGTAAAAACGTATAACTCAATAGTCAGTATGGTTATGTTCCTTTTTATGTTTCATTGACATAGATGGGAGTCTGTTGTAGCTGCTATCTCAAAACCTATTATTCTAGCTAAAATGGTGAGGTTTGTTTTGGTATTTCTGAATAAAACCTCATTTTAAAAGGCTATCAAGCATCATAATGGCAGGTATGTTCCCCCTACATATTATTGTGCTATTGGAGATTTCACCTCACCATATGACTTTGCATTGTCCATCGCTTTGAGCTACACCTCGGTGCTCTAAATTAGATTGTCTGTAAGTTAAGAGCAGAAGTGAAGGGTTCAGAATAGCATGACATAACTGAGATTTCTCTCAGAAGTGCCTCCACCCCAGTAACTGACATAAAATAACATAGACTTTTAGAATAATTTAAAGAAATACATCTAATCAAATTGACTGTCTTCAACTTCTGATGTGACAGTAACACAATTTGGTATCTCTAAGGAGAAAATAAAGTGTCACATTCTATTCTGGTTTAAGTCCACATGTATATGTATTTGTATTTGTATTTGTATCCAAATGGATTTCAAACCACCATACCCCAGACCTAATGTATATAATATCTATGTTAAAGAAGCCCAGCCTCTGTAGAAAATTTTTCCTAAATAAATGCTTTAATTAACTTTAATGTTATATTTCTTAAGCAACAGCAAGAGAAATTTGATTTTTATAGTTTCTAAGTAGAAAGGCAATTGATATGTGTGGTGTTTGACAAACAGTATTAGTAGAAATGTTTATTTCATAGCTGTGTGACAAAAAAAGAATTCTATGTTGTTTGGTGGTGGGGTTTTTTTTGGTTGTTGTTTTGTTTGGTTTTTTTGTTTTCAGCATTGCATTTCAGAAGTCAGTTTGATTTAAAAGGGTAGTTTTCTGCTGCTTTTAGAAATAGCTGTTAGGTAGCAAAATAAGGTACATTAGACAGTATAAATTAGATTTGTTTTAGAAGACTAGAAACTAGTTAGACCTCAAATAGTGTTGCTTGTCACAAAGTCTAGGAGGTTATATGTGAGACAATGTGGTATACTTAAAGATGTTAATACCTACTGGCCTGGAGGCCTTTATTTTTTATTACCAAGAAGTGCAAATAAACCTGCTTGTTAGGGCAGAAATTTAAAGGTCAGTCCTCAGATATAATAAATCATACATCTAGGAAGAAGTAGATTAAGGAAGCCCAAAATACTGGGTCAGCATCAGCAACACAGCAGTATTGCTTTAATTCTGTAACAAAGAACTGATTCCAGTTATTATTCTGTTCCTTAGGGAGTAATTTAATTATAGTTCAGTGCTTCAGGAAAACACGATAAAAGTTATAATTTCAGAATTTTATTCAGTTTTAGTTCTTACTCTTATGGATCCATATTAATTTTAGTCCTTCTTCTGGTTAAATAGTGTGTTTCATTTTATTTTGTCAGGAAATAAGCTGATGTTTCTTAATTTATTTTTAAATCAGTACAGATTATCTTTATTTAAATGCATGTATAATTAATAAGTGCCTGTTTATGCAATTTTAATATTACAGGCTCATAAGACTGCATGAATTTTGAGAGGTCATTTAGGCTGTGATCAACAGGGATCCACATTTATGTCACTTCTAATATATATTTTCATCTTTCCAGTTTTGTAGAATGACACTTTCCAGAGCAATCCAATGCAATGCTCCACTACCTTGTGGAGGCAAAAGTGTTACCCCTAGTTTTACCTGCCACAGACATGAAGAACAATGCTCTTTTGGATAATAATATGTATTTGTGCATTGTGTATATGATGAATATCACCTTGTAGTTGTCTCTTTTGCCTATAGTCTTCTCTGCTTCAGGTTAGGTAACCTAGGTCATTCAGTTGTTCCTGAGAGGGCTTGCTAATAGACCTCTCATCAGTCTTTTCTTTTCCTCTTGATTTCTTGCAACTGATAGGGACTTTCTTGAAGTATGGTGCCCAGAATCAGAGACAAGGCTGCAACTGTGTCCTTACAAGGGCTGATTCCATTTATCAATCTCAGTTTATTCTCACTATCTGCAAAGGTTTCATTCTATCTGAGAAATGTGCTTTCTATATCCTTGTTCCCATTGGGAAAATTTTTATTTGTTATTCTCGTTGATAGACTCTTCCAAGTAGTGTCTAGTAAAAGAATGACATGTAAAGGCACATACTAAAACACAGAAAGTTCTGCCTGAATATGAACCACACTTTTTTTATCCCATGGGAGTGGATGAATGCTAGAACAGGTTTCCCAGAGATGCTGTGAAGTCTCCATCTTTAGAGACAGGTAAAATCCAACTGGACATAGCCCCAAGTGACCTGCTTTAGCTGACCCTGCTTTGACAATCTCCAGAGGTTCCTTGCAACTACTCTTTGATTCTGTGAAAATAATCCCAAAGTACAGATTATACATACAGCATTGTCCTTCTTAGCAGAATTAGAAGAAACAAAATTCTCTGTTGCTGAAATCCCTAGGACTTCTCGCTCATGGAGACAGTGTAAAGTATGTTGTCTTCCTTACTTTTCTAAATCTAAGATTTACACGTATCTAAGTATAAAGGTTAAAATAAATCCTTATGAAATATTTTTTGTCAACCAGTGTACAAAAATGATTATCAGACTCAAATACATTTAATTAAATGTTTTTTATTTTTTATGAGAAGAAAAGTTAAATTTGAATTTGGAAAAATGGAGGCTTATCAGATACGCTGTTTATGGGGAAAAAAAAGGCATGTTGGTTCTTGGTGCATTAACAACCAGTAGTCAGTTTTTCATCTCACCAAGCATAAACCTCAGGCCTGTAAATTTGATGCCCACTCTCACTTCTGTTCCATCTTATTTTCCTAATTATGAATGTTTTTTCCAAACCTCTTGACAGTTTTTCCTTTTTCTCCTCTTCTATACCTTTGACAAAATGGGTGCCTGAAGAGATATATGCTAAGATATAGCTGTGTGAAAAGGAACTATACTGTATTACCCGTGCAGTATTATAGAATAGAAAGGTCTGTCAAGGCATATGGCTTGTTTCATAAACTGTAAGATCACGTGACCAATTTTTTATGTGCTGGAGGACTACAAATTTGTTTACTGTCATTAGAAATGGTTTTATTAAAGTAAACAGTGGAGCATTTTGGAATTTATTGTAGTTACCTCTGGGTGTTAGTGTTACATTTTTATTTCACGGAATTACAGTTACATCTATACCTGATTTGAATGGCTAAAATATGAATATACATTTTTTCAAAATGCAAAACTATGTTACAATGTGATTTCAGTCAGTACCCCATACTGTCTTCTAAGGCACTTCATTTGCTGGTCAAAAGTTGATATGTATTTTTGCTTATCAGAGGTATTTCAAGAACTGCAAATCCTTCTGATTTTTTCTGAAACAGATCTTTCAAAATATCATTGACTTTCTCATCAAGATAATTCAGAACAAATGCTAAGAAGGAGAAGGCTTAGTTAAAGCAGATTTTCTGCTGGTTGCATGAAAATTGTATGATTAAAAGAATTATTTTAAAAAATGTTACATTTATATTTTATATCATTCTGCCTTCAACATTGGTTGCAGTATGACATAAGATTGTAGAGTGGGTTTTTCTTCTTCTAGATGAATGCATACATTATGCCATAGAATATGAAACTGGATTACATTTTCTTTTGCAGAACTGTCCACAATGGCAACCAATGAAAATGCAGTGATAGAAATGGGAAACTTCCCACTTTTAGGGATAACTTTATAAAAGGAGTAACTTTTGAAAACCTTAATTTCCTGTCCATGGGCTGCTACTGAGTTGCTTAAAAGTCAAATACCTTAATTTTATATTTTGAGGGTACACCAAATCCAAGGCTTATGCTAAGGTATGGTATTATTAAACAGATCGATAAACTGGAATTGTACTGCTATCGACACTGAATCCAAAACTTAATATATGAATCTCAGCTAAATTAGTAACCAGGAACAAATTAACTATACCGAGCTATTTGTTTAGCTTCCTATGTATCTCAACTGCAAGTGGTTTTGTTTTTGTTTTCAAGAGTAGTAGCGCATGGATAAATTACTCTTAGATTAAACAATCTCTCTTTTAAATCAGCTTTTGAACTGGTGGCTGAAACCATTTTTAGTTATTGCAGCTCACCTTTTTTTACACAGTTTGCTGTGGGAGTGAGAGCAGAGACAGCTCTTCCAGTAAAAGTGGGATTGGTAAATCAGTATGTACTAACACTAGCTGAAGTTGGCAGTGGATGTAATGACTGACTGGTGTCACTGACATCTGCAAAGGGTTCTCAGAGCCCATTTATGATGTTATGGTCTTCCTCTAGTCTAGTTCTTCTTTCATGGAAAGATGGAACTCAGCTTGTAACCTCTATCTTTCCTCATTTGCTCCAAGGCAGAAAGTGCCTCTAGAGCCTCTTTTGGCTGTATGTATCGTAAATTCTGGCAAAAGAAGGCTCTCTCCTTTCTTCCCCGCATAGGAAATCACTCATACTTCTATCAGTCCTTTGCTTTTAACTGTTTTCAGTCATCATCAAACCTTCTTTTTGTTTCTTTTCATTTCTAACAATGATAAAATAATTATTGGATAGACACTTGAATTAATTTTTTTTTCATCTTGCTATGTATTGTACATAAACTAATATATAAACATTTTTTACTTACTACTAGATTCTTTGTTGATTGATTTCCTTTCTTCCTCCTATTTTATCCTGTTTTACAAAAATAAAAATGTTTTAAACAATTATATAGCTGCAGTAGTTCATAGTTACTTAAGCTTGACTGTGCAGTTTTCTTCCACATGTGTGCATTTCTCCATTTGGAGAACTCTGTTTGTCATAACACTGATGTTTTTCAAGCTAAACGAATAATTGATGGTGTCTTCTTATTGGCTGGTACAATTAATCTGAGTGAACTCCCCACAGATCAATATATTCCTCTTCTGTATTGCACACATGCAGGCTGTTCTTCTCTGGCTATTGATATTCTCCAGCTCTCAGGGGTTTCAGTGCTCAGTATTTTCAAACTATTTGTCAATAATAAAGATAAAGAAGTACAGCAGGTTGCAGAACTTTAGCTGATGTAGGAACATACCCAGACATATATGAAATGTAATAAGGAAAAACATGGAATAGTGTGATTCACAGTTACCCTTTTCTACAGTACTACCTGAAGCGATTTTATTTATCTGTTTTAATGCCAAATGGGACTGTTTAGTAAAGCATCTGAGATAAGTGGAAATCATATACTCTGTGGCTTATCTACATGAAATATGTGAAAATATACCCTTTCATTTATCACAATGCAACTGAGTTTTCTTTAGCACAAGCCAAAGAAATTAAGATTAAGAATTATTTTAGACTGAAGAAAATAGGTGGGGGTAAAACACTAATAGCCAGGGAAAATAAAGTGTTGTTTATGTAAATAAGCAAATACCTTCTGTGTGATTCCATACCTTAGACAGTGAAGCACTTATTCTTGGTAGGAGAGAATTAGTTACAAATCATTCCAGGACTCTAAACTCTGCTAAAAGGCACTCCAGTACTCTGGTGTGGACTTCTGTTAAATTTGCTTTGTGGATTATTGAAATATTTATCCATGGAGTGGCATGAATAGGCCACCCTTGCAGACTTAGGAGATTCTTGCCATCAGATGCTTCCGGCATGCCAAATTCTCCCTTGAGCATGTTTATGAATGATTATAGAGAACACATTATAAAAGTATGCGTTCTTGTGTGTGTGTGTGTTTATGTAATACATATTTAAGGGAACAAAACTAGAGGATACCATATGTATAGAGTTGCAGGCCTGTAAGAAAGAAAAAAAGAATCTGCAACATTGTGAAATCTCATAATATGCAAGTGCTTTAACCTCACACCACTAAAAAACTGATCAAAGCCTTGCACTTCTAAAGGAGAGAAGACAGGCTAATAACATTAACCACCTCCTGTCAGATCTTCTGCCAGAAACCCTTGCATTTGTTATCCTACTGAACTCAGTTACTTTTCCAAGTAGTTTAATTATTATCATGCTTCCTCACCATGAGCACTTATGCTTGATGCCATATGTTACAAGCCAAGACCTACAAAACTAGCTGAAATTAACTACCTAGTTATTTAATCTAGATGTCTTTGTTTTAATACTTCTCATCAGTCACTGTGGAGTTTTGCTGCTTTGATGGTTCACTTTGTTGCAGCTTTGAGAACAGCTGCAGTAATCAAAACTGAAGAAGGGTGCTATGCTTTTTGATGCTTCCAGTTTATGAAAATTGCAGCTGACACTGTAGTTCTGTCAACTGATAGAATTAGACACCTGAAATATTTCTAGAACGATCAATACTTAAGCAGGTACAGCTTGTGAAGTTACTGAACTGAAGTAGTTTTTGGAAATGATATTTTACTAGATGTAAAAAGTGGAAGATTACATAAAAATTTATCATTTCTAGGTGAAATGGTAGGTTGGTGATTGCTGTTAGAGCACTAGAGCACCATACAACTCTCTTTAGAAATGTGTAGCCTGTAAGTGGAGCATATTCTGCTAATTTTGAAAAAAAAAAAAAATTACATGTAAAAAAAATTGTAATCAGATACAAGATTTCTTTATAGTTGCATTTCAGTCTTGCAAAGGCATCTCAAGAAGTAGCTGAAAAATCATATGGCTTTAAAGCAGTAGAAGTCCCTTTCAATATAAATAAAAGGTATCTGAATAGTTTTTAACTGTCCTTCCTGACACTATTTCTCACGGTGATTACATACTCTTTCCTGTTATAATCTCTCTTTACACCTAGCCTATAAATTAGATGGAATTTCTTGCAGTGGGATGCTTTTAATTTCTTTTCTGCCAGACTTCATGTGACAATTCTTCACCTACTTCCTCTAGTGAATTTGACTACAGAAGAGATAAAACATTGTGGCAATGATGAAAAAAACACCAACCCCAAAACTTTAAGGAACTCAGAATGAAAATAGTCCATTTTCAGTGTATATATAGTTTATTTATAAATCCACACTTATAAATCCTCAATGCTTGATAATAAATTGTCAAGTAGCAGACACTGCTTTTCTCAGTCTCTGAAGAGCCAACATTATTACATTCACTTTGCACAAACTTTACTTGAAGCTTGTTCATCTAGATTTGACAAAGCTCTTGTCTATTCTCATTTCCTGTTAATGGAGTAAAGCCGAAGTGTCTTTGACTAGTAGAAAATGAGATATTTGTTGTATCATGTGATACTTTAATGAAATGAATTTTAGGAAATAAGATTGCCCAGGAAATATTTTAAAGTATAGTACTATGGGCTTAATATTTGCCATGAGCCATTCCAAGGAAGCAGTTCAGAAACATCCAGAGACTTTTTTGGGAGCAGGAGAAGAGCAATCCAAAGAGAAGTGGGGAAGAAGCAATCTCAGAAGGGATGTGTCATCCTATGACTATGTTAAAATTCACCAGAAACTTCATTCAATCCTATGCACCTAGCATGTACCATAGCAACAGATTGGACCCTGTAGGCAGGAATATTTGCATATTATTTAAATAAATATTTAGAATAATAATAATGTAAAAAAAAAGCTTTTCCTTTTTTTAGATAAAGGGATTATTTATCCTAGATCTGTGCAGAGAACCTTACTAATATTGTCATGAAAAGTATTCTTTGAATTCAGAGTTAAGTTAAATCTTAAATACTCTGAGCTTGATTCAGTCATAGCTCCTAAACTCAGCTTCTTAGAATCTCATTTGTTTTAAGTTCATGTAGCTGTTGATGTAGCTGTGCTGTGGTAATTTACTGCAGCCGATGATCTAGCCTATGGTGCTCTAGTTTGGATGAAAACAATAATGATTCTGGCACCATCTAGAATTCTTTATTTTTCCATTTATGTAAGCTGCTTTCAATTAACCAGAGCAACTTGTCTTGAGGCAACAGAAGTGAACCAGAGACTCAGGGAAAATGTGTGCTCGCAGTTCCCCTTTCTGGGATGTCATTGTGGTCTGTAGGCTGTGTTGTCATGGCATGCCTGTCTTTTGTTGTCTATCTTTATTATGGTCACAGCAGCATGTGCTGTTCATAGCTGCACACTCAATTACTTACACAGACAAAACTAAGTTACAAAAAAGGTTTACTGCCACAGTGTAATTAATCCTCCAGAGTACCGTAGGCAACAAGCAACTGCATTAACAGCTGACTAATCTGTCAAGGTATGCATATATCTCGCTTTGCAACACAACCAGTTGTCTGCTGGCATTTATATACTTAATTGTTAATTGTCCTTTGTCATATAGCGGAAGTGAACCCTTCTTAGCTTGGAACAACTTCGAAGCCACTGTTCATTGCCTGCTTATTTTTTCAGTGGATTGTCTATTTCTAACATCTAATGCCTCTTCCCTTTAAACATTACAGGGCAATACCCTCACCTCATATGAACAGGAAGAGAATATTTTTTTACTTTTGTTATCTTTTGTACATTTCCTTCAGCAAACTTTTAAAAAATATATTCTTTATCATGAATAATTACATTGTAAAATTCCACTTTAAATACTTTGGACCTGAAGGATGTCAAGTGCTAAAAAATACAATTAAAAGGAAATAAACCTTCCTTTTTCTTGATATAGATCTGACATTTGGTGTGTAATAACCATATACTGTGACAGATGACCTAAGCTGTAAACCCCAACATGTAATAATGATAGATTTGATAGATTTTTTCTGACATTAGGTAAACTATATAAAGATAAACATGCCGTTAATACAGAGGGCACATTTTTACCTTTTCTCAAGAAAACATGTTTTTTTCTCCTTTCATTCAGCACTAACAAAAATAAATGGATGTTTTGTCCTATAGTCATGATTCATAAACAGGCAGTACTCTTATTCAAAATAGACTACTATTTTTCTCAATTAAAATACAATAATGTTTGCTGAATTTGTTAGAATGTTGTGTGAAATGAAACTGTTATAGTTGAGGTCACAGGAGAGCTCTTTCTTCAGAAAAATGTAAGATCACAGCAAGGCTTTATTCTGAATTGGTATAACAATATTGTAAGAAGTTCAATTACAACGGGACTCCTGAGCCCACTGAAGCCAGCCAACTGATAATATATATATAAAGAGGGAAAAAAAATAAAATCTTTGTAATATAAATTTGAATATATCTTTGGAAGGACCAGATCAGCAAGAACCTGTCTTTGAAGCAGAAAAAAATGGGATAAAAGGAGAATGGCTGACCTCTAAACTGAATTGCATTTTCTTAAGAGTATGAAAATGAATAGCACAAAAAAAGGAAAATAAAAAACATAATTAGAGTCTTGATGGCAAAGGTTGAAAGAGATCATAAAATCATTTAGGTTGGAAAAGACTCGTAAGATCACCGAGTTCAATGGTTGACGCAGCACTTCCAAGTCCACCAGTAAACCATTTCCCTAAGTGCCATCTCCATCTTTTAAGTGCCTCCAAGGATGGAGAGCCAACCACTTCCGTGGACAGTCTGTTCTAGACCTTGACAACCCTTTTGGTGAAGAATTTTTTCCTAATATCCAACCTAATCCTCCCCTGATTAACTTACTTACAGATTATCAATGTTACATTATCATGTCAAAGTAACCAGTAGATAACTTGGCAAAACTTGATCTATTCAGATAACTAATAGAACTAGAGTGTTAAACTAGTCTTTCTGGGTTCAGTAAAGCTTTGAAACATGGAACAGATAGAGGTAGCTCCAAGGAGAGTGCCTTTCAGATATTTCATATTGAATATTTGCTTGTGTGACACAATATTGTGCTGATGAAATAGTAACACAAAAATTGGAAGCTATTATCAAAGCAGAACACTTCATAAATTAAAGAAAAAACCCCTAACCAAATAAGACCAAAAAAACCCCAAAACACCACCCAAAAAAGCCAAACAAAAAACCCACAAAAAACCCCAAACCTGAAATAATAAAAAAGCGACGAAATCAAAAAGCACAACATTCCCTGAAGATCCATAGTAGAAAGATTTGTTTTAACCTAGGTGACTATCACCTGCATATGGTGGATAGCCCATGTTCAGGATTTCTACCCAGTCCACAGGTTGAGTTAGAGCTGGCAAGGGGATTCAGTTTTAAAAATGCAAAATTTATTTCTTAATTGAATCAAAAGGTAGCAAAAATGGGAAATAGTAAAGCTGCTGTATAAGATCCTGGTAGGACCTCTCCTTTGCAAAATCCTAATCAGACATATTCCAGAAAGATAAACAAACTGGAACAGGCCATGAGAAGGACTGCTAAGGTGGTTAGGAGAGCCTAATTTTTAATAGAAGAGCTTAGCTTGATTAGGCACGCGAAGCTGAGGAGAGGTATTAGTTTGTTTACAAACATCTAAAGAACGAAGAAATGCTGTTTAAACTAAAGAATCATTTTGGCACAAGAACAAACTGGTACAAACTAGCTATGAATAAATCCAGGCTGAAAATTAGATTAATATTGCTGACCAATAGAGCATTCAGATTTTGGGTCCGTTCTCCGAGAGTACTAGGATGAAAAAATTTAACTGTTTTTAAACTGCAGCTTGTAAAATGTGGCATCTCTGGTAGCAGGGCTCGATGCCTGCTATCAGATGAGGTTCTTAAGAGTTCTCTTTCCTCAGTTCTTAGGAATGTAATTCATGAATCTTATACTCAACACACACAGAATCACCAACCATTTTAAACAAAGCAAATTGATAGCTGACTTCATTGGGTGATATGCAGTGGGAAAGAAAAAGTAGATCTCAGTTATCGGGTTATAAGGTGTTACTGTTACTAGTAAATTTAAGAGGGTATGAGACCCATGAGTACGACTCAAGAGACTAGTGAAAGACATTTGTTTAGAAATTTGTTCAGAAATGTATCTCAGTTCATTAAGTCCTATACATCTTTTGACTTCTTTTTTCTGTCACTGAGCTTCTGTGGTTGTTTATGTTCTGTCAGCCTGCCACTTTGTACCTTGTCTTTTGTTAGTATGTCACTTAAAACATTGCCTTAGTGGTTAAACAATTTTTTTTTTCTGCTGTGTATTTACCTTGTTTTCATTTCCACACTTACAGTATGTGGACCATCAACAACAGTTTGTGCCACTGCTAAACCGAATCGCTTGTCTTGTTATTTATGTTTGTAATAAACTATTATTTACACAACAAGCTGTAAACTATGATTTACAGTGATCACATTAATTGACTACATTTCACTGTGCACCTCAGCTGCCAGTAATTTGGCCATAAATTTTATAGAATCTATTCTTACTCTACAATGTGGGAAGCCTGCTGGCCTTTTGTGAAACTACATGATCAATGGTGTTCCTCTAATTGGCTGGCAGCAATGCTAAAATGGTATAGACATCGTTCTGTTCTGTAAGGATAAAGAATGTGATTCCCTTAATAAGCAAACTTTATATCAAGCACAGAAATCAAAGTTTCCTCTGGTGGAGCTGTGACCCACATATCCTTCAAGGAAGCATATGAGGTTGCAGCCTTCTGCACCACTGGTCTCTAGTAAATATGTTAAATAAAGTAAAGATTCAACACACAAGCATTAAATACGTTCACTGAGTTGTGCATTATTCTGAAAGTTGCTGAACAGCAGAAGGTAAAGTAATCACTCAGTAGAGTCAAGATGAATAAAATAAAAGGCTATCTCATGATACAATTGATTTCAATCTGCTGAAATATGCACTGTGCATTTTGATTAGCTGGGTAATGCAGTGTATGCTTCTGCTAGGAAGGAGAAACCCAACTCTTTATAGTACTTCTTTTTGTTGCCTATCCATTCATCAAAACTTTCCTAATTTACATTCTATTTCCTTTGATGCAATCAATGTGAACAATACAGGGTGTTACCTTTTATTTCTACACTTTGATCAGATTTGGCATTTGTGATCAACATAGTCTAGCAATGTTGTAGGTTAGGAAACATTTTGCTATTGCCATCAATTACATTGTTCAGTGACCTTCCATCTCCCTGCTGTACTTTGAAAATACATGTATATATATCAGGATGTCTTTTTTTGCCTAAACTGTTTGTTATACAGAGCAACACTCTGTGAAAATGAGAGATGGTAAACAACATCCTTAATGCTTAAGATGAAGAAGCCAATGGCTACTTATCCACCCTTATATTGATGTACAGTTACTATTACAGTGAATATAAATAATAATACCATCAATCCTCCATGACATAGAGAACTACATACGTAGATAGCCTGCAGCACTGCCTATGCAGCAGGCTATGCATTACCAGTTTCTGGACTTGAGCTTTTTACTCCCTCAGAAAGATGTAGTTTGTTGATGTGATTTCAGTTCTTGAAAATACAGATGAAATGTAATAAACCTGATAGGGCATTATGAAATAGACCTGAATTATTATTTTCACAGTTGTACCCAAGAATGTTTATACCTCAATGTGCTACTCTCCTACTGTGTATCTTTGGATGAATTCATTTCCATGCTGTATACCTGAGTCCTTTCTCTGGTAGAATGGCATAATAAAAGTTAATTTTTCAATACTTTAAGATTTTTCATTACTTTAAGATTCCCCACTACAAAAAATATGTTGTAAGTATTAGGTTAGCTCCTAGGGCAAAACAAATACGGATGATAATTAAAGTCACAGATTACTTCTGCTCCATGAAAAAGCAAGAGGGAAAAAAAGTTAGTTCAATTAAGTTACTATTCTCTCTGCAGCCATTAGAACAATCTAAATCTGATGCTACTGTATTTATCATTAAAGAGCCCTAAATACCTTTTATAAATCTGGGATCAGAAGTAAGAGTGCTGCTCCAGGCTTCCCAGTCAAATTCCATCTGTAAGGCATTTCATCTTTCAAATTACAAATTTGCATGTGTACTTTTGCCTGATGACATAAAACAGTTCTATGATATTGTTCTCACTACCTTCATATTCCTATATGATTTTCTATCCAAGAAAAACCTACTTCTGAGGAGATGGAAAGATCAACCAGTCCTGAAAAACATCTTCTAATCCTGGAACATCTGTTAAACCTCTTTCAGGTTGCCTATATAAAAAAAAGGAGTGGATAGCAGTCAGAAAGAAAGTCCTGTTCAAGTGAAAAGTAGCAAGCAGAGCAGAAAGAAATGCAGAAAGACTATGAAAGAATAATAAATAAATAAATAAATAAAAGAACCTTTGAAAATGCTTGTGGAGAGTGGGAGTACCATGCCTGTAAGGTGTTGTAATACAATTTTCTATATAGTTTACTCATTAGTTATCCAGAGAACACCCCCTAGAGATGCATTTGTCCTATTTATAAGGAATACCTAGGTGGCTCATGAGCACATGGGCATACTAACATGAATGATACTAGCAAAGTACATTTACTTTTATCTTTAAAAGGGTATAAACAGGTGATATTTAATAAAGTGCCTGTTTTTATGTGTAGGCTAAAATGACTTGAAAATCTATAGGGAATAGCTATCAACTGTGATGGAGAGTAGCAGGGAAAACATACATTTCTGTAATGGATGTTATTTATTCTACTTCTTATAACAATCACTTGCTCATAGCTACTCTATTTAAGAATGCAAACCAGTTTCTTTGCCAATTCCTGCTGCTTCTAACACACACTTATGAGGATAAAGTTTTCTACTGTCTTTTCTGAAGGGAGATGAATATAGTATTTTCCTTCCTTTGCTAATTAACATTTTGGTTGAAATCCTGTGTACTCAAAACTTCATAAACTCTCCATTAAATATTTTTTCTTCTTTTTACTTCTTTTACCTTGTTTTCTCCCCTGCCCTCTTTCTTTGACTCCTCTTCCTGCTTACAGCATGTTTAATCTTCTGAACCACCCCTACCCCAATCTCTAGACAATATTTCACTCATTGTCACTATGCTGTTCACATTTTTAGCCTGCCTTTTATTCTTAGTGTACATATACTAAGTTGGATGTTCTTTCCGAGGTGCTGGCAGTGGGGCCTGGAGGCTCAGCCTCTGTGAAGAGAGGCCAGGGCTGTGCTGTGCTGTAGCAGCCAGTTGCAATTGGCTCCAATCAACCCACTGCAGGGCATGGCTGAACCCAGCAGCTGAGATAGTGGTGCCTCGGGGAAAGAGTATTTCAGAATGGGCAAAACACTGCATGGAAGTGAGAAGTGAGGAAGAAAAGCAAAAGAAACAATCCCGTGAACATCAAGGTGATACCAGAAGGAGGGAGAGGAGCTGCTCCAGGTGCTGGAGCAGAAATTTCCCTGCAGCCCATGCAAGACCCTATGCTGAGCAGGCAAATATGTCCTAAGTGAACTGTATCCTGTGGAGAGGACCTATGTAGGTTTAGGGCGAAAGTGTGAGGAGGAGGGAGCAGCAGAGAGGTGTTGTTATGAGCTGTCCTCTGCTCCCCTTCCTCATGCCCCTGCTCTGCTCAGTTTGGGGAGCGGTAGAAGAGTCAAGAATGAAAGATGAAGGCTGCACCTGGAAAAAAAAAAGCAGTTGCTGGAAAGAGATGTTTTAATTTTTGTCTTTTTTTTTTCTCACTGAATCTATTTCACTTGGTAATTAATTAAATAAGTTTTCCCCAAGCTACGTCTATTTTGCCCATGGCAGTAATTCATAAGCAATCTCCCTGTCTTTACCTCCACCCATTATCTTTTTTCTCCCCTCATCCTCTTGATGAGGGAGAGTGAGAGAGTGGCTGGCTTCTGGCAAGCCTCCAAGGTCAACCCACCTTTTGTGTTTGCACCATACTTTTCATAATGCACCCAGTTTTGGTGTGATACTTATGACATGCATGTGATATTTTGTGGGGTTAAGGAACAGTATGGAGTCACAGTACTTATACAAAAATAAGGAGAAATTAATATTATTAAGACTAAAGTTAGATGAAAAATATGGCTATCTGGAAAATTCAGTCCTTTTATGTAAGAAAGAACTGATCTGAATCACAATATTCTATACAAAGGATAAATGTGACAAGGACTAATAGTAAGAGAGACCTTGCAGTGATTGTGGACAGTAAATTGCAGATGAACTCATTCAGTGTATCTCAGGGGAGAACAGTAAGTGAGATATTTTGCCTGCTTACACTAAAGCATGAAGTCATGCAGAAATTAATTGTTAATCTCTGCATAGCTCTTACAAGGTCATGTCAGGAATTCTGTTCTCAATTCCAGGCATCTCAACACCTGAAATACATGAACAGCTCTGAGAGGTTTTCTAGGTAGATAGTTCAGAAAGAGAAGTACTAAAATGATTGCAAACCATGCAGGATTGATTTCTGTAAGGAAAAGAAAAAGCAGTAGAAGAGATCAACACACTGCATACATAAAGCAGCCACAATAGGTATGACTTGATATGATATTTAAAGGGTGTAAATTCCATGAAAGAAAAATAATTAACAAGGAAATTAAAAAAGGACATTTGCAAGTGTGAAAATTGAGTAGCATTATATTGTGGAGAGGTATCTGAAACCTTGACGTATATACTCTAAATCAGTGAGGAGAAAATTTGTTACTATTGGGATGCAGCTTTATCACTTTAAGGGGCACATTCCATGTTCATTGTTTTGTTTTGCTTGTAAACAAGAAAGGTTTTTTTTTTCCCTGGTTTATTCATTTTACTTTTACTTAAGAAAAGAATTATATTTTTTGTTTATTCTTTTATATTCTTTGATATTCTGTGATATCAAAAAGAGAGAAGCTAAACCTGTCCAGACAAGTGACTTAACCTTTGGAATAACTCCAAATACAGTGTTGTACATTATGTCATTTGGTATTTACAGTGTAAGAAGCATTGCTAATCTCTGGATGAAGGCATAATCCCTGCGGTTAGTAGAGACTTTCCACAAATATGCAAATGCCCATTTTAACTTTTCCTTATCTACCTCATGTGCATAAAATAAGTGAACCAGATAGCTAAAATTAATGTCTCAGGAAGAAGACCTGTATCCTTAATGAATAAGGTTAAAATGGGAAATGCACCGAAAACCTTTCCAACAGAAATCCTAATACAGTTTCATCTCTGCATTGATTTATAGCTTAAATTAAAATTTTTAGTTTGATACTCATATTGTAGATCTCACTCTAAGTAACAGAGAACTTGAGTACAGGTGAAAAAGATAATCTTCACTGAGAAGATGGACTAAAAGCTCCTTGATTCCGCATGCAAGCATCTGCCTACTGTAATTTTTCTGTAGGAGTTCAAAAAGGTATCTTTCATGGAGCACCATTACAAAAGTTGAACGAGAGGTGTTTATGGAATTCATTACACTGAAAGTAGGCCACCTTCAGTACATTCATCAGTGGGCATGCTATTCCTCTTGATGGCAGGTGAAACAATAATAAATAATGCACAAAGGAAGTTAATCTGTTTCCAGAGTATTTTAATAAATAAAATGTACAAAGCCATTCAAGCCTTGGGCTTCTGCCAGAGCCTGATATGAAATACCAAAAGCACACAAAACACCTCTGGAAACTGTTAAGCTGCTTGTTCCAATTTCAAATTTGTATTTATTTTTTTTCTTCTCACACACTATGATTGGATTTCATACAGTAATCACACTAATAATAACATTATACGAAGTGAGAAAGAGGAACATCTTTACCAAGGACAGTTATTGTTGCATCAAATTCTAATTATTCCTCCTATACTCCTTTTATTTTATGTGTTTGGTACTGCAGAGAATAGCACAGAAAGGCAGCTGTTGCTTGTGTGAAGTGCTCACATTGGAATGAGCCACACACAAAAAGGAAACCAAAGACCACGCATTAATAGCTGTAAAACCATGTTCTGCTGTCCAAGGAGGAGGAACTGAGAAGGAACGCAGCATGTTTGCCTTCACTTGTGTGACACTCCTCTGGCCACTGCTTTCACCAGGCCTGTGTATTTCCTAGTCAATCAGTCTCTTATGTCTCTATGGGCATTGGGAGCCACTATTATTCCCTTTACTCATTTAGTATCACCAGGGAAGGACAGATGCTTGTGCAAAGACTATGTGAAATACATTTCTTATATCTTCCTTCCTCTGGTGAAGATTGATGCTCTCAACCTCAGTGGAAGATGTAGAATATGTTACTGCCCACAGCTGAGATAGATACTCTTTGTATAGGTACACACAAATAAGAACATACATTGCATTGTTAAGGAGCTGATTTATTAAAGAAAAAAAAACCAAAACCAAAACAAAAAACCCCGTGTTTTTCTGCTGTTAATAAAATACATTTCATAGAATCAAAACAAACAGTATCACAGTGTGCAGACTAGTAACAAGTGTAAGCAAATAGTAAACACAAGTTAACTTGCAACTATTTTTAAACACCACAATATAATGTATGGCATCAACATCAGAACATTTTTATTCCATTTTCCACTTCAAACACTTAGTTTGTCCATTCTCTTAAGTGATTCTTAATCTCCTAAGACTATGTATAAATGGATATGTCTGTCACAATTTCAGTGTTTCAGTTCAGACCATTAGAAATACAGTGGTTAAATTTATTTAAATGTAGGGGTTTACTAGACCAAAATTATGTTGGTTAGATAATGAATACTATTAAGATAAGAGAAACATTTATGAATAATTGGGAAAATACAATCATAAAAGCTAATTCCAATGATTAAAAAAAATAAATAAATTTAAAAGTATGTCAGTAGTTGGAAAAAACACCCCCAAAACTATATAATATCATGAAATGTTCTAGAAAATGTTCCATTTTGCCAAAAAATATTAAGTGGTATTATAGTCTCAGAATCATGACTCAGTACTGATGATGTTATAAACATCATTATCTTCACATATGCTTTTGCATAAAAGGAAGAAGTTATTCTTAAGACTTCTGAAAGAATACACAGCAAAGAGGTTTAATATATCCCCTGTACCTTGTATTTTTAACTGAAAGAGGCAGAATGGGACTCTATGAAACTGAGAGAACTGCTGCTGCTGAACATGAATTGTAGAAATATAACAGTATGATTAATCAAAATGTGGTTAAATGTGTCCAACAGCATTGCATTATTCACTTTATAAAAATGTCATAAAATGGGCACAGTCAATTACTGTTCAGTACCTTCAAACAGTTGCTCCTGGAGATTCATCTATGTATGCACACTTTATATAATTTTTTGTCTCACACACTAGTGATTTCAAGGAACAGAAAAATGTTGTTATTGTGCTGTTGGGAAAAAAAAAAAGAAAAAAAGAAAAAAGTGTAGATGAAAATATTATGACAAACCATTACAGGAAAACCATATTTCCAACATGACAGCAACTATCTACGTCATTAATAACAACCTTCTAATATTTCAAAAGGAAATAAATTTCTTATCTACCCATTAGCTCTCTTAAATATTGTTCAACACCTATTGGATCCTCTGTGGGAAAAGTCCTGGAATCAGGAACACAAGTCTTTTCTCATAAATGAGTATGTTAGCTCCCTGGCTTTTTCATACAAAAAAGGGAGAGAAAAACCCATGTGGCAGGGTTTTGCTTCTTAGTTATATTAGCCATTGTTGCTGTATTTAGTGAATGTTTTTCTCCTGTTGGTATGTTTTAGGATTACTCTGACAACACATATGGATTCTATGGAGCTTGAAGAGAGTTATGTATTGTTTTGGGTTAGCACTTCAATTTCCATTAGAAACAGAAGTGGAACATCTCATAAAAAGTGGTTCTACATGAGAGAGATCATGACCAGGTCCTGAGGCCAAGCAGTGAGGGACAGCATGAATTCAAGCAGTTCCACAGTTAGGCAACAGCTGCCTCATAGCAGCTTAAGCCTTCTTAAAAGTCTTGCAAGTATTATTTTATTATTATTATTAGTTTGGTTGGTTTTGTTTGTTTGTTTTGGGGTTGTTTGTTTGTTTGTTTATATATATCTGTCCCAAAATGATAAGATTATGTGAAATATATCAAAATAAAGGTGCTAGTGAAAAATACAGAAAACATCAGGAAAGTCCTATGTAGCTGTAGCTCCAACAAACATCAGAAGGATCTGAAATCATTCTCTGGTTGAGATAGTGCCACAGATGTTCTTGTGATTTTTAATACAAATGGTGATTTTATAGATCTTCTTTTCTTCTCCAGTCACCTCTCTCACTGTGTTTAGCCTCCTTCTTTCCTTTAATCTTTCTTTTCATATTGTCTTCTGCTTTCCCACTAATGTCTCAAACTGAGTGAATTGCAAATGATGCCAGGTTCTTCAGGAGACTTCTGTGTTCAGTTGAACTGATTGCATAAACCCCACATTTTTCTTTTAATTTCTGCAAGCCAGAAAATCAAAATACTTTTTTGTTGTTGTTGTTCTCCTAGTAAATTGTACAGGTCCCTAACTCAGCAATATTTCTACTCAATTAATTATGACCACTCTTTGCCTTCTGAAGAAGGTGCCAGCACTTGCAGGTATGCTGATATGATTTCAACTGTTTTTACCTTCTCTCAGGTTCACACTTACATATTCTACAGGTTCCTATGAAAAGGACCCTTCAGAAAATCCTATACCTAAGAGTTTGTCCAAGAGGATTTATAGGCATCAGATTAACTAGATTTTGATGTTTATACTGAGAATGTTATACCTAAACATTAACTAAAACATTAATATTAGCAACAGTTGAGGTCAAACCTGCATTCTTTTCTGGGAGTTAGAAATGATAACATTTTTTTTTTCAGTTGTTTGGTCAGCTCTAATGATATCCAAATCTTGCCCTTAGAGCTTGGAAGATGAGTGACCTGGGGAAAAACAGTATTTAGATGTAGAAAAGCCAAAATTGGTAGTGCAAGAAAATTTGTCTCCTGCCTTCTGCGGGGTGTTGTAAGCAATGGCAAGGAAATAAAACAAGACAGAACACAGTACTTGACTGCAATTTTAATGAGTTCCACTTCTGTAAGTGATTTTTTAGTTTGACTAATGTGATACTTAAAAAAGTGTATCTAATGAAGGGCAGTTTTCCAACCATCATTGTCTTAGCAACCATGACATGCTAGTGATGAGTGAGGAAATAGTTCTCTTTCTAATAAGTACTTTGAAAGATTAGTTGTGAGGAGTTCTCATCACAAATATTATTATTTTTTTTATTACGTATGGTTTATGAACAGATCATAATTTACTTTTAAATTTTTTTTTCACTGTATAATTTTGACAACTAATATTTCAGTTGTGGGCTATGTAACAATTTCTTTTTCTTGATCAGTGGTGGTCATATAGTTACCTACATCATATCTCTGTGTTCAATGATAGACATTTAAAGTACAGCAGAAAAATATCAGCTAATGAATACAGCTGATGAACAACTTATACAGACATTTTAGGAAGCATTTTCACCAACATCTATCACTGGTGAGATAACAGAACCAGGTAATATGATCCTGTGGATAATGCAAATTGAATATTTTTTTTTCCACAAACAATAAAATTCAAGAGCCTTCAGTAACGAAAAGAAAAATACTCCAGTTCAAATACTCATCCAACTCCTTGTAATAATTTTCTTATAAAAATAGATGTGTCTTGAACTGAGGTTTCAATGTTTAATGCTCTATTTTGGCATTTCTAATAAAAAGACATTTACTTTTTTGTGAATAGTTATGTTTCTATGCACATGTATATACTGTATGGTCACTAAGATACTGAATAGCTGTAGCTTTATTTCAGGATACAAGGTGGTGCTGTTTCTTTTTAAAACTGAAAATATTGTGTTGATGTGATCCTGTAGAAAGCAGTTCTTTACATAGCAGTTCAGGCTGAAAAGAAGCCAACTTCTCTCATCTCCAATTCTATTTAATTGGTTTGCAATTAAATGGAACATCCATCCATCCATCCATCCATATGTGCACATACATACATAAACCCCAATAAGCAGTTCTAAACCAGTAACAGACTTTAGCCTTGTACATAATGCTGAATTTGAGTATTTGCATGCAGGGTCTGTCTCCTACATTAAAATTAATCTACATTTTATTGTAGAACTAAAGTACAGGCACTTTCCTGAATAGTGATTCTTTTCTCTGTACCATACATGAATGAATGGAGCATTTGAAACTCTTGTAGTTTTACATAGATATTAAATATCTGTGATATATTTACTTATGTTTTTTTGCCTATGTGTCAATTAGTTCAGTGTAAAATAATGACAGAGCTTTTTTTTTTTAATAAAAATTAGAAACATGACATATCAAAAAGAAAATAAGTAAACTGACAGGACAAATAACTGTGATCTTAACCCAAATCCTTCCCTTCTCCCCAGTACTCGCTGTTACCAACATAAATGTTATACCATGAACTGAAAGAGTCATTTTCTGAGCTCTTTGCTGAATGACATTGTCTTTTTTTTGGATCTTTTTTTTGCAAGGTTTACTATGCAGCCTGGAGTTGATCGTCTTTCCAGGTAGCAGGAGACATTTGGTACCTTGCAGAATCAGGTCCTTGCATGAAATGACCATGGCCCTTTTGAAACCTCACATTTTGTGAAAGAATTCAAGGAACTTTAGACTGTGGTTTAATGGAATATCAGGCAAAAAACAAGAAACTATTAGAATATACTAAGGTCATATTATTGCTTCCATTAGCATAGATTTTTCAAAATACCTGTCATGTTAAGTTTCATGATCCTAAGAAGGTCTTACAAACTGTGCATATGTACAGTTCCACTGAAATTGATGGGATTACTTACATAAGAGACATTCATGTCTAAATGTTTGCTGAACCACCGTCTTTAATTTACACAGATAATGCCAAAATAGACTGCTTATCTTGCCCACAGATTCTTCTTATATAATCAGGCAAAAAAATGTCTTTTCAGACACCTCCACAACATACCCAAGTTATTACATCCTTAATGTCCTAGACAGTATCTTCTAAGACTAAAATACTTTGTATTGAGCAGACTGTTCAGATATTCTACCAAGATCATTATGTTTTTATGCATTTGTGCTTTCTGTGGAAATGTAGCCCAGGTAAACATTTTATTGGTCTGTCTCTACAGTTACATAAAATTATTTCGTACATAGTTATACACAGCCACAGAGTCATAATACTTGATTGCAGTCTACATCTTTTGGTTTGTATGGTTTGATCCTTAACACCTACCTCCAACACTTACTTTTCATATATACAAATGCACATATATATATGTGCACAATGTTTTATTTTTAATCTTTTCACAAGATAGCCTTAGTGATACAGTTTATCTAAGTAGGTACCTAAATCACTTCTCCAAAATTATCAGTAGAAGGAAAGAAATATCAAGATCTGTAGCTACTGTCATAAGCTGTTTAATAGATGACTAAATCATTAATCCTCATAACTAACTGGAGTTTTATATCTAAATACAAGGTAAGTGATTCTCATCTTGCAGGATAATAATTAAGGAAATAGATTTTTAAGATACTCTCAGTATGTGTTCTAATAAAAAACTTGCAGCATGGTATACTTCTTTCTGATTGTATGACTGATACTTCCCAATATTTATAGCTGATAATATAATCCTTGTCCTTGTTGAGCAATTTTGAACACTGAGGTCATTCAGGATAAAAAAAAAAAAATAAATCCTCTGTAAAGGTTTTCACTACACAGATCTAGAATCTGTCTGAGACTATAAATAGACAGCCTCTATGATAAGAATAGCTCCTTCTGGGCTTTGATGTTGCCTGTTGAACATTAGTCTCTCAGTTCAGCTACAAATTAGCAAATATTGTACTTCTGTAACCTAGTGCTAATTTGAGAAAGTCAATGCAAACATGATAGAATTACCCTTTTGTGACATATCTCTCTATTCTAATCCTCTCTTTTAGACTGATTTTTTTTATTCCTTTTTATTCAGGTTACCTAAACAGGAATATCTATTTAAAAAGCTGTACAGAATGTCCAAAATTATGATAAAAGGTATGATTATCTAGCAAGTAAAGGTCAATAAACCTATGTCAATAAACCTCAGTCATAAAGCTAGATGAATAACTAGATGACTAAAGTCAGGTTAATTTTACAGGGACTAGTAAACCTATACTCAATGAAAAGTGTAGAAATCTAGGGGAACAAAGAATGATCAAATTAGAAATGTTTTCTACAATATTATCATATCTTACATAAAAATGTAGCAGTAGGGATGACACTGGTTATGGGAAAAGTTATGTTACTGGCATGGATAAAGTTGTCTCTAGATAACAATGAAGTCTAGACAAAAACATATCTGACAGCTTCTGAGTCCTAAGGGAAGAATTTGAGGTAATGTAAAAGGTTTTGTCTTTATCAGGACAGAAGTACAATTGAAATCTCCACCAAGTATTGTACACATTTAGAGTGAAGAGGAAAATAGATTTATAAATTCCAAAGTCATTATTTAGAGCATGGGTATATATTTTAAGGTATAATTCACAGATTTTAGGTACATGCAGAATCAAATACTAGCACATTAACTGTGAAACATTTCTCCTTTCCCCATATGAACTAATGATTGATGGACAAAGGGGAAATCTGAGCTTTTGGACTATACACTAGAATGCATAATGCATTATGTTTTCCAGTTATGCTTGTCACTAGTGATAGGTCACCGGCAAGCATATGACACAAATGATCTGATTAAGCATTCTGTTCAGGATTTCCTATTTGTGTTGTGGTTATTTTTCCTACCTGCATTTTCACATTATGCATGGTAGCTCTCACCATGTATTCATGAGAGGCAGGGTTTTTTGTTTTTTTTTTGTTTGTTTGTTTGGTTGGGTTTTTTTCTCTTACTGATTATTTATGATTATTCCTCATATCAGGAGGTCTGATCCCAATATCAACGAAGACAATGCAATTCATTCACAGATTTCAAAGGGCTTTGAATTAGATCTAAGTTTTCAGCTTTGTTCAATTTTATGATGAGTACATTAATCATTAGAACACCTTAATCATTAAAAGTAACTTTCATTAAAATATGAGTGTGAACCTAGGTATTGTTATGGTTTTTGACAGTTAAGAAAGGGGTAAAGGATTTTATTTTACTTTATGGCAATCTCCTTAATAGATTAATTTGAAAAACTTGTAGTTCAATCATTAGGAATTAACTTGAAGTCACTGGGATTTATGTTACGTATCCAGGAGAAAATTAATTGCATGATGTCAATAGATTTAGGGAATCTTCAAGTGTATAGAAAACAGGCATTCAATACTGACATAAATGACCACATGAAATAAAGTTCATTACCCAGAAACTCCTTTGTGGTTCCTCTGAGTCAGTCAAAAATATTACTAGAGAGAGATGTCTGTTGTTGTCTTCTGCTGAAGGTCATCAGGATGGTGGAAGGGACAGTGTTTATTGTTAATGTAATATGCAAGTAGAATATGCTTGGGAAAAGAGGTATGAATTTAAGTTTACCATTAACAGCAGAGGTTCCAAGTCTCCAGCTTTCATTCTCCAAGCAAATGCCTTATACCGTATTACAACTATCTAGCCCTGGATTTCCAGGTAGGCTCCTGAGCCATGAAGAATGATCCTTAACCCCTGATAGTGGAAAGGGAAGAAAATGCCAATAGTTGCTTCTCTGTGCTGACTACTGAAAGCTGGTTTGGTTGTTTGGGTTGGTTTTTTATATATAAATATATCTCTACTACATATATAAGGAGCCTTGGTTGATACAAATTCATTTTCTTAACTTTCTGAAACAAAGAGGATTATTCTTGTGGCTGTAAGTTTATTTGTCTTCTTTGATGAATCTTATGGTTCAAACATAAATAAGTATTGAGCCAACTGCTGATCAGCTCGACCTGCCTTCATTAAATAGATTGTGTGTGATAGGCACTGTGAGATTTTTTATTTTTTTAGTAAAAAATATTGTGGCAAGAAGAACTATTTACAAATTCACTTTGAGTTCTGCAAATAATTTGTCTTCTCTTCAACTCCTGCTCTCCTCAATTCTTATGTTTTACAATATTCAAATTGTTACCATTTTTCATTATTAGATATTTTGTTTAAAGGTTTAGTTACTTTAATTTTAAGATAAGATTAAAAATTTCATTCTAATGACAAAAAATATTTTCATTTTGGATTGAACAAAATGTTTCTCTTCAGGTCATACAAAATCTTTCAATTTTGTTTACTTTGATGAGAGAGAAAGTGAAGCTTTTCCATCTTTAATATAATCAGATAATTTTTCTTATCATATCTTGAACCAATCACTGAGTCAAAACTCACTTATCCAAGTTATAAATATAGAATAAATTTCAGTTCAGGGCAAAGGAAAACAAGCAGGTTTTATAGAATAAAGATTATAGGAAAGATCTTATGCTGTAATGTGTGAAAACCACTTAGTTATTAGATCAAGTAAAAGATCTTGATGTTTGAAAACTGGGTCTTTGAATACTGGAATCCAACATATTGCCTCAAGTGCCTCAAAAAAATTATCTAAAAACTTATGTTTTGGATAATCATAATCCAAAATGTCTCTACTTTAGAATGCTATGATTCCTGGATTAGGGTTACCTAATGCACCCTATGCCTCAGCTACAGCATGAATTCTGAAATCATTTATTAAACATGTCACCTTATAAAGCCATGCTTCTTTTAAAAAGTAAAAAGTTAATGAAACAATAAAAGGAAGAATTTATACTTTGGGAATTAGAAAAGCCAGATAGAGTATTGTCCTCAGCCTGGGGGGATTCAAATTCACATCTCCCAGGAGTGTACTCAGTAAAAAATAATCTGGGTAAATTAATACTGTATATCTCCTGCTGTGCTGTTATTGCATAACTATGCAGGAGCATGATTTGTGATAAATTCAAATAGAATAGAAGGGGGACCACACTTGAGTTCTCTTACCTCCACTACTACCTTTTCCTCTTTCTCCTGACATTTTCTGAAAAGCGTGGCCTCCTCAAGAGAGGGAGTTCACGCTGCTCTGATGATGCTGACCAGGTCAGTGGGTCTGCTTATTTCCTTTGTCTCAGTGGAGTTTGGATGGGACTTCAACACAGGTTGAAACATTTCCAGATATATGCACAGTGGAGAACTTCA
>JAAGNO010004794.1:36618-48794 GCA_033439905.1 Ceryle rudis | reverse complement strand
AGGAATTTTAAAAAAGTGCCAAAAGTCTTTTGCTAATACTATAACCTTTCTTGCCTCCTACAGAGGCATGTGCAGATTCTTACAGGTAGCAGTTACGCACACTGCAGTCATATCTATGAACACTTAAATATAGTGAAATAAGCAGATTATGTATAGCCTAAGGTGGAATACAGCCTGAAGTCTCTTCATTATTGAAAGGAGGCTTTTCCCCTCCTTATTAAAAGGAATAATTTTGTTGTCCCATAAAACTGACTATTAAAAAAAAATATTATTGGTAGGTAGTGCATATAAATTAATTGAATCTTGAGATGCCCAAAGTATAGAAACAGTAATATAATCATTTGATGTTAAGGAGATGTTTCAAGAAACATTGAACTAATGGGTTTTATTTGTAAACAGATGACATAACTTATTGTTATGCTTAATTATATCTGGCCTCTCTATTACTCAATTATTCAGGCACTTATTTAATGCAAGTCAATACTTATTAAAACAAATATCTATGCTACAAGTAGAAATTTACATTACTCTTCCTATTACAAAAACAAAACCAAAACCAACCAAACAAAAAACCAAACCACCAAACAAAAAAAAAAAAAGAACAAAAAGATAATAAATAATACTAAGTAGCAAATATGTGCTCTGTGCTGCCTAAATTGAGAGCAAGTATAAGAGTTCAGACATCTAATTTGGGACTTCAAAGCCATCATCAGCTTTTTATGTTTAAACCAAACAAGGCTTGCAAGAACACAGGCCAGGTTTCCTCTAAAATTTTAAATTCAAAGAATTCACTTTGAAATTTAATAGAGTACATTTTGCTAAAGTAAACATTCTGGTCACAATGGTGACAGATGTGCCCATACAATTATGGGTTTATTTAAAGTGACCCAGCACTCTCAGAGAGCAACTACAAGATATGCTAGCATAACCACTTAAAAGGACATGTATTTCAACAGTAGATATAGATATACATTTTATGTACACACAAAGTTCTTCAAATAAGACATTTATGTTAGGTATGCCATTACATTCTGTATGATGCTTATGTCTGCATGATATTACACTTTTCCTTACTTGTAAAGGTAATTGAAAGAAGTTATTACTTCTTTCCTAGGGTTTGATCTCATGAAGAGTCAAAACCTTTACATTCATCCATCAAAGCACTTAAACACATAGCTGAGTTTAAACAGTAATTCACATCTAGCTGGGTTTAAGAACATATTTAGAATCGACAGGTACACCTCTGAATATTTGGTACTTTGCAGCACCCAGCCCTGACATTCTACAAGCAGCAGACATGAATGTGTAGTTTAGCCTTTGTGTGAGGAAGAAAAAAGATGCATGGGCCTGGGAGTGCCTTTCAATGTATACTGTAAATATCTGCAGCTGCACTATTTTTAAGCTTGGCTTATTTTTGCAGCTGAGTGAAAGGTGCTGCTTGGTTTACAATGCATAACAAATCCCATTAGGGGAATGGAGCTGCTGAAATTCTTTTCACATTGAGATCAAACCCAGCTTTGCTAAACCATGTAATTTTTTTTTCAAGTAAGGATAGAACAGAGACACTTACATGCATTAAAGTGGTTTCTCCATTCAATAAACATTACATATTAGCCAGTATTTTCTTTCTGTAATATATTTGTCATTCATATGGAAGAGTTGAATAATTGTATAGTGAATAAAGCTCAAGAAGAACATCAATCACAGATACTGAAGAAAACATAACACTGGAATTATGAATAACATCTTGTTTACGTAATGTCACTATATACAGCATTTGTATTGCCTATGAATGTAATAAATAACCTGGACTGTGATCATTGTAGTGGCAACAGTTTCAATTAGTTTCTTCCACAGTGATTTCAGTACTATTTCCTCTCTTTTCAGTGAAAGGAAAAAAGAAAAATGTGAGGTGCACCTTAGTGCATGGAAAAGGAAGCATAGCAAATAGGATATGTTTCTTGTATGCTTAAGGATTTCAGCTTGGCATTTGGATCAGGTGACATGGAAAGGTAGGCTGAATGAGAGATAACATACCTAAACCTGCTTGCATAATGTGAAATCCCCCCCTTCATTCCAGCTGTCTCCAAGCAACAACGGCAAAATCAGTTCAGTTAATGTACCAAGTAATAAATCAAAGCAAAACTTATGGGTTTGGTTGGTTTTTTTTGTTTGGTTGGGTTTTTTTTTTTTTAAATAACCTTTACAAGAGAAATGCAGAAAGCAAGGAAGGAAAGATAAAGAGATCTCCTTCTGTTAGTTTTAATACATTCGTGATTCTCTTAGTTATCACAGGGACAATCTTGATTTAGAAGGGTAGATGATAAGAAACAGATGCTAAATAAGGTATGCTTTGCTCAGATGAATCAAGGTGATTTTTCTGCTAGGAAATCCAGCATAAAGGAAAGATATCACATTAAAAATAACTCATGCTCTGCACTCCAGGAACTCTTGGGAGAGTTAGTAAGAGTGCCAGTGGGGGCAAGGAGCTATTGGCATCTTGTTTCCTTGGGAATATTGCTGCTAGCAAAGAGGAAAGGAAGATTGATGTGTGTTTTTAATGAGCTTCAGGTTATTTCTGAAACTTCTGAAAACTCTTTACAGTGGAATGGAGATTAGGAGTGTGAAAATAGTTTTGGAATGCCTATTTAATTCTATCATTTTTTGCCCTAAGTCTTCTTATCTCCAAACCAAAGTAAAATCCATTTTATTGTATGGAAACACAACATCTATTAGGTCCATACATACTGCTGTGCTTATGGGTTAAGCCATTCATTTAGATGAAAATCTATCAAAGTAGTTTAGGAAAAGATTAATACTGTTACCTTTCATGAAAAAAAAAAAAAAAAAAGAGAGAGAGAACACTATACTAAAATATATTCACAAATCCTTCCTTTAGTAGTTGTATTCTGATCCCTACAAAATTTCAAGTCAACAAATAACTTAATATCATGTAGTGCTTGCTAACTGACAAGAAGCTCATCTCCACAGACAAATCAAGAACAGGGAAACAATGGCAGGAGGAATAACTCCATAACCTGCCTGGCTGCTCCCAGGCCACCAGCAACAAAAGAGCCACCATCTCAACAAGACCAGAGGAGCACAGGGGCACAGGGGCACAGTAACAGGCAAAAACGCAAATCAAGGGCTCTGGAGGAATGTCCAACTTGCCCAGGCCTATGCTTACTGAGTGTCTGAGCCCAGCTGCTGGATGGACCCACCTTGTACCTATGTGTATACGTATTTTTGCACCACTGGAACTTCATTCTGCTCAGTCAGAGAGTTGAGGAGGATGAGATCATTGGTGCTGTTGGTGTTTGTGTATGCATGTATATATACATGTATGTTGTAGGTAGTGTAAACTACTTACCACATATACACACTCAGCATCATTACTGGAGAAACTGGGTGACTGGGTCAGGCTAGAGGGAAGCCAGGCCCTGGAGACAGCTGCAGGAGGTCCAGGCAGTGCAGGAAAGATCCTCTAAGTTTCCAGGATCATCTGATTGTGTAATCTCAACATCACTCAAGACAGAACATCACTTGCAATTTAGAGGATTGTATTTAATATCTTTAATTTTCGGATCTTCTGTTACCTAGGGCACTTTAATTCATTTTATCATGATTTGCAAAGTCAAGTTGCTTTGTCTTTTTATAAATGCTTAAAGATATCCAGAAATTATTCTGTTTCCAAGGCTTAACAGAATTCTAATTCTTTATAGGTGGCTGAAAATGTTATGATTTTTATTGGTTTGTCATTTTTCACAAAAATAGACAAAACCAATGATGATGAAAAATAAGCAGAAATGTAGAATTTCTTGTTATTTTTCACAACCTTTCTACCTTAGCCTTTTTGTCTAAGGTATGTCTTCGAATCAAATCCTTTTGTCATGCTGCTTTGCTGAAATAAGGTCATTATGCCCAATACAAATGACCAAGAAATAAGAAAATATAATTTCCTTCATTATACAAACAGGGTATAGTAAACAAGGGAGTTTCAAAGCCTGAAATAAGGCTTTCTACTTCACAAAGAAGTTCTGTTTTGCCTTTAATGGTTTATGACCTTTGCAGTGGAATATTGTGTGCTCAGTACAAACACACATACACCTAAGAATCTGCAACTTCACGCCAGGTTCAGCATAAAGGAAACAGCAGGCCTGTAAGCTTCCAAATCCTTCTATCACAACTTCGAGGCTGCTATATCTGTCTTTTTCTAGAGAGATGATCAAAACTGAACATGCCATACCCACCAAAGGACATGTAGGCTTGTACTGTGTGACCAGCAGATGCCTCAACAGGTACTGACAATGGAGTTATTATAGGAAAACTGAATTGTGTGGTATTAAATTTAATCGTGTCTAGTTCCTCACTCAAAGCAGTATCAACTGTACCTATTCCATTCCTGACAGACCTTTACTTTCTCTGTTTGTAAAGCCATCTGATGGCAGTGATGGCCTTGCCTGCTCTCTTTCTCTCAAGGTGCCCATAAGTCTGACTTTCTATTCCAAAGCACTGGCACTTTTTCCTAAGTTTCCCTGAATCTTTCTTGCTGCAGTTTTCTCCTTCTCATATCCACCATGTAAAAAGGGAATAGATTGCATCCTCATCTGTACCAGCTTTTTTTGTACTTGAACAGTATTATCCTTCCTTTTCTTAGGCTAAACAACATTACATCTTTTATATAAAGTATATATAATTGTTTCCTTCCTCCTGTACTAGTGCATCCTGTTGGTGAAGGAACTTACATTTGTTCCAGAACTCTTTTTTTCATAGCTTGATTACACTACTGTCATATTAATCAGTGTCAAAACCCTTCCTAAACTCAAGATGTGTATGCATACTACTTCTTTCCTACCCATGAGATCTATTGGTCAGTTGTAGAAAGAAATGTGCTTTGCTTAACATGATTTGGTCTGATAAATAGACATCAACTGCTTGTTATCTTCCCCATATTTACCAACTGGCTATTTGATTATTTGTTTTGGAGTTCTTTTGAAGGTAGAATCTATAATCCCTGAGGCATTCTTTTGTTCGGTGAAGTTCAGTACTGCATTTTTCTTTTTTTCTGGTCTTTTGATCCATCTGCCATCCTCCGCAAATTCTCAAGAAAAACTGCTGTCATTTCAGAGATTACTTCAGCTACCTTTCCATTACCCTATCATGAAATTCATCAGACCCAGCCAATATGAAAAAAAAAATAAAAAAGCTCCGAGCTGCCATTTTCATTTTATGTCAAAAGGTCTCAGCATTTGCTGTTTGTATTAATTGCAGTTGTTCTTTTCAGTAGGGAAAGGTGTCTTAAATTATACTTAGATCACCTGCTTGTTATCAAGTTTTCTCTCTTAATGAGTAGTGACTAATTACTGTCTTGTTTTTATTTTTACTGTTATTACTGTAGAATTTTTTCCTGATACTTTGGATGTCTATTCCTATTTAGATATCATTTCATGTCTGTCAAATCAACTTCCAGTTGGTTCTGAGGAGCTTCATCAGCTTGGTTTTCTATTCACTCTTTGCATGCTTTCCCCTTGGTTTTGAATCAATGAATAGCACCAGATTTATCCAAGTGGGTCTCTTATTACCACTTTTAGCACAGTTTACATAGGTGCCCTAAATGTAATTTCTTTGACAAAATGTCAGTTCCTTATGACATTTATTCTCCCTTTGCCTTTATTCACACAGTGTCTCTTACAAATTGGATTGATTTATTGAGAATAATTCTCTTGAAATTTTCCTCAAGAATCACAACAGATTTTGAAGATCACTCCCAAATTGTCTGTCAGCTCTTCAAGAAGCCCTTTGCTTCTGAGTAGGAGTAAGTCCACAGAAAAAAGTTCCCCTATTTGTTCTATTTCTTTCTTCACCATTTCTGTCAATTTCTGTAGCATTGAGCACTAACTTTACTTGACCTGTTGTATATATTTGTATTCCAAATACACATCTGATAAATTAAACAGTACCTTGACATGTTCATTTGCACTGCAATGTGATTGTTGATATTAATAAACTGTTAGAAATCTCAGATTTCTTCTAAAATGTTCCTTGAAGATCAGAGCATTCTGGGAACCATAGGAACAAACACTGAATGATAGCTACATTTGGAATTATACTTGATTAATTCTCAGAAATCGCTTACTTGTACATTCTTGCCACTCCTTTCATGAATATTAGAAATTCCTTCCTTTCATAATGTAGAAATGTTAGATGCTTCAGTGTCCAGGGATGGATCAGTCTGCAGCATGTAGCAAAAAACTCTGGTCCCACATTTTAAGAGTTCTTTGTTCTATAATGCACCATTTATACAGAAGCTTACTGAGATTCATAGTTGCTGCACTAGATAAACTAGTAATTTGCCCCCCAAATTTTGATCTTACCTATAAACACAGTGTGGTGGAAAAGGTCATAATAAACTCAATATTACAGACATTACAGATGTTCTGTTGCTTTTACTGCTTTATTGCTTTTTTTTTTTTTTTGACATATTACCATTCTCTAGCTAACAACCTTGTCTCTTTATCTTTGTATATAGTTAATCAAAGATCAGAAAACACTATCAATCAGAAATTCTTCCTCACTTCTAGTAAGGAAATAAAATAGTAAAACAATTTTATGGCCACAAAAATTGATCTGCTTCAGGGTTCTGAGTGCACTTTTCTTTAGAGACACTATTTGCTGAGAGAAAAAATAGTAAAGCTTTGGTGTAAGGTTGTTAGTTATACTGTATAGTACATTTCCACGATATTAAACATGTTTTGTTATTTGTCCAAGCTACTTGTGCTGACTGGAGAATTCCAGAACTGATTATTTTTTTTGTGTAAAACACCAGAAGAATAAAAAATAGCCTAATAGACCTGATCATCCAACAGTCCTGATTCAGCAGAGTATGCAAGTCAAAAATAGTAACTGGGCTACTATGATTAAGGAATACTATGTTCTCTAGCCAATGTGTGGAATAAAATGAGATAATTAATAATGTATCTAGTAGTTTTCACTCTCCATACAAAATAGCTGAAATGTATTTATAGCTGTTTTAACTGGGGGCAGCTCTCAGCATTGTTCCAGAGGGGAACTTAGACTCAAACCTTTGGAAATATAGTGAGATACCAGAGTCTTTTTTCTATTATACCATTCCTAGAGAAGCTCTTGATAACTACCCTCATACTTATATTAAACACAGTTTTAAATACCTTAGTAGTAAAGGGCCCAAGTATTTGCAGATGATAACTATAAAAAGCCCTGTTCCTCTCAGACTGTAAATTATTCAGATGTGATTGAGAGGATAAACTAGGGGGAATTATTTCAACTTCATATGGTACTTCTGACAAGTTTGTGGAGCTGTACTGAATATTAGGGTTGGATTTCAAACATGAGTTGTTTCAGGTTTCTGAAAATGTCACTGACTTTTTATTATGAAGCACTTATATTTTTTAAGTAAAGAAAAAAAAATGTTGATTCTTAGTTTTCTTAACTTTGATACAATTTTGACAAAGAGAGCTGTGGCCTAAAAACCTCTTCAACAACATACATTTGTTAAACTCCGTGAATATCTGAATCTTGATCTTTGAACAATGATGAACTAGATGACCTTGACAGAAGAAGTTGTAATGAGCTAGTGAAATCTGGTATTGACTTAAAGTCATTTCACCACAGGGGATCAAAATGTTATACCCGAAAAGTGAGTACTTGTCACTTCTTCAGGAGCTAAAAGGAAAATCCACAAAAAACTAAGGCAGAGAAGATGAAAATGACAGAGGAAGAAAAAATATCTGTCCATTTTTATTAGTCAAAGGACATTCATGAGCTTCAATATGATGAAAATTGAGTTTAATAATTATGCATGTAGTATGACCATAGAGAAGGTAATGGTTATCCATGAACATAATGTATCAGGTGTTTCTAAAAGATTAGAGAAACCCAGATTTTGTGTGCTGGAAGTGACTCAATTTAGGCTAGAAGTTAGAAGAAATTCCTAGATTATAAAGCAATCAGGATCATCCTTCCGAATGATGGCGGTGGCAGAAAATTAAATGCGATTCTGTATGGAACTGGAAAAAATAATGACAATAGTAGGATAATGCAAGAGGTTATTTCCAGTTCTATGTTATTTCAGTGCTCTGGTTTCAAGAATAAATTTATATGAATTAAAAATAAAAGCATGTTATAATGTTCCTCTTGCTGTTGTGGTTACTGTATTGTAATTTTATATTTTCTATCTTTTCATCAGTTGTGAACTTATTCTAATATGAACCCACTATTTTTAGAGAGACTAATAAGCGGCTGATAGATTGATGTCAATGAAAACACTTGATGTCTTCTGCACCTGATTGCATTGTCCTCCTTGCCACTTTGGAAATCCTGCTAGCCCATAATCACTGTGCTCTTTGTAGACTTCAGGGGCATTCAATTATATTTCTGGTGGATATCAAAGTTGGCTGGATGCCTCCATGCAGTGAAATCATGTCTGACATATTTACCCTGGATTCAGCAACACTGTTTCTAGGATTTTTAACTTGGATTCACTCTCTGCCTGAGCTGTTAAGTTTGAACAGTATGGCATTGTGCTGAGTGAAATTATTGTCCTTGAAGATTTTTCCATGGTGTTTTATTTACAGACACCTTTCAATAGTTTTCCAAGAATACTTTCCTTCTGTCACAAGCTATCAAAATAAATGAAAAATTTCTTTATGAAATCAGGTTGTCTGCACTCTGAAATGCTTATTTCTGAGTCGAAAGAAATGTTAAACTATAGGTACTGAAACTGGGAAATGGCGAGATGGGAAATCATGACAAGGCTGAATCAGTGATGTTTGGAAGACAACTGTACAATGTTAGAAAAAGAGCTGATCTGGAAGGAGGGAATAAAAGACATAATAAAAGACACCAAAAGGGTTTTCCTTTTTCCTGGTGCTTTGGAATGGGAAATTCTAGCCTGCCTCTGAAGAGGAAAGAGGATAAAAACAAGCAACTAGTTGTTTTTGTTATTTCTTCAGCAGTCATTATTATTTTGTAACAAGGTAATTATTTCTAGTCTAGAACAGTAGTCCATCTTTGCACTTGAAAATATCATTAATTATGGAGACTACTTTGAGGCCTGAAATGAAGTTTTTGTTTTGTTTTACAGAAGTACCACTCAATTTGAAATTTGAATTAATAGGGTAAGCTTTCTTGGCATATCCCAGAGAATGTGCAAATGCAAAGTGAAAGAGCAAAGGGGAAAAAAGGGGTCAAGGATGTTTTCAAATTTTCATTCATCTAAGGACTATTCCTGTTTATATAAATGTTGAGTTTCAGCAGAGTAATTTATGTATACCCTCATTTAGCTGTCAGAACAATGATTGTTGTGGATGTGTATTTAATCCTAAAGAATGGCTGTTTCTGACCTTGCATGAAAAAAAAAAAAAAAAAAAAAAAAGACTGATTGTAATAATTTATTTATTTTTGAACATTAACATTTACAATTCCATGCGCTTGCTGGTTTTTAAGCCTATTTTCAGAACACAGAATGTTCAGTACACTTGTATATTCCATGACCTGGTTTCCTGATGATTTGAGGACTGTAATTGCCTTTCTTACCATGCATGTACATCCTAAAGAAATATTTTTGGCTATTTAAAATGCAAGTAAATAGTTATAAAAGTGATACAAAGGAAATGTCCTTGCTGTGGGAGAGTGGGGGAGAAAGTGAGAAATGTAATCAGTCCAAACAAAAAATATTTACAGAATTGTGAATATCCGCAGATTAAACATACATTTAGAAGATTTAAATAATTACTAATTGAAAAAAAAAAAACCCAACCCACACATTAAATGCAGTTCATGAGACTAAAATCTGTAATTTGTACTTTCCCTACTAAGCACCAAATTATTTTTTTCCAACTGTATAAAATCCTTTTAATATCAGTGATTTTTATTTGGTAGCTAAGCCTATCCATTTCCTTTGAAGTTTCTTGCCAATACAAGAAAATCTACACAAACAAATTGTAAAACATACATAAGGAACTGGAAAACAAAAACAATCTTGCAAGGATTCTTGTAGATTCTGATAAAAGATCTCCCAACTTGTCATCTTTTACCTCCTTTCTAGAATGCCTATGCCTTTGCTATATCATTATGTTTACTCTAGAAATAATGAGACAGCTGTCCATCATGGATGAAAGTGCTGTGTGAATATACTATGTGACTTGGAAAATCTTTGAAGATTTTGAGGCTCCAAACCATAAGAATAAAATGAGAGTCTAGATAGTTTGCAGGTGAGCATTTTTAAGCATGAGAAGCATCAGGTAGAAGAATAAGGACACTCCTGGGTATGGATCCCAAACTAGCAGTCATTCAGTACCTTGTAACACCAGTGTACATTTATGTTTCTCCTCCCTGTGAATTTTAGCAATGTGCTTTCACATTTCCAGAGAGGCCAGATTACAGTTGCATTGGGTGTAGTTGTCAAGAATTCAGTAGCAGAGAGGCTGCAGGGGTAGCCTCTATGAGGAGAGACTGTGGCTGCAACATGCTGGACACAGTTCCAGATGGCTTTAATGGACCCACCACAGGACACAGCTGAGCCCAGCAACAAAGATGGTGGTGCCTCGGGGAAAGCGTATTTAAGAAAGGACAGTAAATGACATACAGGAGGTGAAAAAGGTGAGAAATGGAAATATGAACACCTAAGTGAAAGAAGTAGGGAAGGAGGTGCTCTACGCATGAGAGCAGAGTTTCCTCTGCAGCCCATGGGAAGACCACAGTGAAGCAGATAACCACATTGCAGCCTGGGGAGGACCACACTGGAGCAGTTGAAGCATTCCCTGAAAGAACAGCCCACAGAGAGAACATGTGGGAGCAGAGGAAAAGTGTAAGGGGGAAGGAGTAGCAGAGAGGAGCTACTGTGGACTGACTGACTGCCATCCCCTCTGTGCTGCTCAGGGTGTAGGCAGAGGCAGCAATGAAGGAGTGAAGCTGGGCTTGGGAGAGGAGAGAAAGGTTTTGTTCTAATGATTGCCTTTATTTTTTTTCCACCCCAAATTATTTTATTTTGCAATAAATTAATTTTCCCCAGGATCAATCTGTTTTGCCTGTGATGGTAACTGGTAACTGGTCTCCCTGTCTTTACCTCCACCCATAAGCTTTCTCATGCTATTTTCTCCCCTGTCTTGTTGAGAAATGGGAGTGAGAGTGACTGGGTGGGTTTTTGGCCTTCAGCCAAGGTTAATCCACCATATGGAATTTTTAATTTTTACTCAAAAAGTGTGCTTTTCCTCTTTTATAAGCCTCCAAATCATCTTTGAAGGCCTTACATTAAGAAAAAATCTGGGGATACTCATCTCAAATATTTGAATGCCTTGGCTCCTATTAAATCTTTATATACATTGAAGGGATGACAGCTGTAAAAGTAAAGGGGGAGGCAGGGGTAACCAGCAACTAGCAAATCTTAATGCTTGTACAAGAAGTGATGCCTCAGCTATAAGTATACAAAAAAAAGTACATTTCTAATGTTTTAGACTAAATATATTCCATCTGAAGAAGCAATGCTATCTTTCAGGATGAGAAAAGACAAAGTGGGTGATGTTTACAGTTTGCAGTTAATCTTTCAAAAGCAAAAGATACTGAGGACTGGTATAATTGATAGATTGAATAATAGACTACAAAGCATTTCACATCTCATTTAGATGTTTGAATGTAGCTTATTTTATGATGAACTAGTTTATAGTAGCTGGTGGCAGCTACTTTAGAGTTGTAAGGTGGCTATATATTTAAAAAGAGAGAAAGAGGCACACAGATGGTGGCTTATATATATATAAAGGTCTAAGACTGTATATGTGTTATAGCAACCAATATTTCTATATCTTGATATGCACTGGGTATTTTACAGTTGCCGATTGTCTTATAGAATGTTTTGGTTTGTTCCCAGATTAACAAAAAAGCAAAAATGCCCATTTTAGACCATCACAAACGCTATCATTTAAGCAATTTTAGCAAAGAAACCAAAGATTGCAAAAGATTGTAAAGAAAATAACTCCATTATTTTTTCCTGTATTCATTTGGTGGCTGGACTGAAGTCAAAAGTTGCCATTCATTACTTGTATCAAATTGTACATTCCAGTATGCAGACCTCATCAATGTTTATAAATACATAAAGGGTGAGTGCCAGGAGGATGGAGCCAGGCTCTTCTCAGTGATGCCTG
>JAAGNO010004794.1:23727-36518 GCA_033439905.1 Ceryle rudis | reverse complement strand
GTGACAGAGCACTGGAACAGGCTGCCCAGGGGGGTTGTGGAGTCTCCCTCTCTGGAGATATTCAGAACCCGCCTGGACGCGTTCCTGTGTGATCTGGTATAGGTGTGATCCTGCTCTGGCAGGGGGGTTGGACTGGATGATCTTTTGAAGTCCCTTCTGGCCCCTGACATTCTGTGTTTCTATATAAGGACTAAAATGGGACACTGCTCCCTGAGAAAAAAACCAACAAAACAAATCAAAAACTAAACCAACCACCCCCCTCCAAACTCTTAACCTATTAGTATTAGACTGTTGTCTTCACTATTGGCTCATAGTTTTTTTTTTTATTTTATTTTATTAGCTGTTCATTCAGTATAGTAAGAGTTTTGTTCTTCACTAAAAAGATAAATCAGGCAATTAAAGCATATTAAAAGTTTTGTAGTTTAATGGGAGGTAGTACTGATGGGATAGGGTAAATAATGGTACAAATATGTTACTTGATTTCCCTGATGCATCTGCTATTTTCACACCTGTTGTTATGTGCATATGGAAATCTTTCTCTGGAAACCTACTTTTGCCTGTTTAAAAGGAATTGTTTATGCAGTCCTAAACAGTACTCTGCTGTTTGGTGGTCCATCATTTAAGTATGTGCTTAAAACTTACAGAAGTGGTGCTTTTCCCAAGTGCTTAGTTGAACTGGAACATAGCATTGCAGTAACATGTAATACATTATAAAAAAATCAAATCTTAAAATCTTTATTAGTTTCTTTTCATTTTTTATTCATGTAAAATCACCACTGAATTCAATACAAGCTGCAGATCTTTGCACACTCCATTATTTATTCCAAAGTGAATTGAACCAATACTTTGAATATACACAATTACACAGGCTACTGCAGTGGATTTCAGTGTGACATTTCACCAATGTATTTGATATACACAGCCTAATTTTTATAGGTCTCTCTTAAGTTAACTCAATTTTATGACCATGAAAATTGCTACCTACATAACACTAAATCTGAAAAATAACTTGTATGAAATATGATCCTTATGCATGGTACTTACCATGGTAAATATAATCTCTTTCTTACGGGCTGCTTGTCACAGTGAAATAGAACTGGGAAGTTTATAGGTAAGGATGGTACAAATATTGAGCACAAACTGTTCTTACATTCTTTTTATTTATTACAAAAAGCAAAATTGAGTCAACATAATTTCTTGTTTAATGTGAGTATTTCTTACACAATACCATCTATTTTCTTTGTTCATATGAATTTTAGTAGTTACGAAGAGTGTTTTTTTCACACAAGTAGTTTTCTAAAAGAAATTAGTGCATATTGTCATCACCTGAGGGCCATGTGGTCCTGTGCCTGACTTTCACAGTTACCAGTACCAGAACCTTCAAAAAAAAAGTGGAAATTCTTCAGCATAAGCAGAACTGGGTAAAGTTTTTGCCAGACTGTGTTCTAAATATTAAAGGTTTCCAAACCTTGTGGGCTTCTGGACTTTCAGGTTCCTCCTGTCCCAGTACCATAGAAGTGGCTGCTGCTGCTCATATTTGCAGTTCTGACTAGTAACAAGGAGCTCCAAACATGCAGATTCTCTTTCTCTTCCCCTTTTGGAAGGGAAAGGGGTTAGTAAGGAGCATTTGTCTACTGGCCAGCCCAGTCCTAACCCTTGACACAAACGTACTGGAGAGCACACTCACATAGCAAACAGTCAGGAATAAAGCTTACTGGATACAGGAGACTATTCAGGGCTAGGCATGGACTTAAAAGAATAGTGACAGGGTTTTTTTTTTTACATTTGGGCAGCTTTTTATCCCTATTTCTCTCCATTTTCCCACACTTAATTCTTCTTCAAATGACCTCAACCCCTTCCTTTTTATGCCTTTGGTTCTTCTTTGAAATGTCCCATAATACTTTTATATAATCCCACATGACACCTCAGTTATCCCACAATAAATCTGCTTTTTCCCATGAGATTAACAATAATCTTGTTTTCCCCTTCTTAGCAGTTAGAATGTTCATTTTGAACTTTCTTAAGGCTTTTGGTGATTCCTTCAATGACGTATCAGTTAGGACCTAAGAGTCCTGATCTCAAGTATTATCTATTATCTCCTGCATCTCATGGATTATATACCTGGGTGTTTTATTTTTTCCTTCTCCTGAGTCTCTTACTAGACCCTTATGCTGATTGTACAGTAACCAGATATTCTCACATATCGTTCCACTAAAGTCATCTTTCATACTAAGTGTCCATCTTAGGTCTTGAGGCAAAGGGCTTAGCTGTCTTTCTTAGTTTCCTCAGTATTCTTAAGCTGTTGGAAATGAGTTTCACAGTCTAATAACATATCATGTGAAGAAGTATTTTCTTCTACTGTTTTTTAAAATACCTGATTCTTTTATTATCATTGTGCTGTCTTTATAATTGTGATATAAGACCAGAAGAACAGACATTTATCTTCTGTAGGCCATTCATTATTTTGTGTGTATTCATTATATCTCTTATGTGAATGGTCTCTGTTAAAAAAATCAGTCTATTCAAACTCTTTTCAAATTAGTGTCTTCCTTGATCCTGGTCATTCTTTTCAGACTTTTCTTTGTGTAGTTTTTTGAGGTAAATAACCAATGAAAAAAATGGACCTTCTCAGAACAGGAATCAGGAGATTTAGGTAGCATTCACCTTTGTCCCTAGTTGTCTTATTTTGATGTTGGCAACCCATTCCCTTCAGCTGTGCACAGATTCTTTCTTGATCTTGCAAAGCCTGGTAGAAACTGGAATAATACAAAAAGGCTGGGATATTGTGTGTAATCCATCTCCCAGCACCATGCTGTAGTGCATACAGTGTTTCAGATGATGTAAAAATATTGACTCATACAAAAGAACTTTGAAACTGTGCAATTCATCATTTTACTTCTTATGCAGCTTAATGTTTTGTTTGCCTTCTGACTGCAGTTGTAAATTAGGTAAATATCTCTCAATTACTGAAATCACTAATGGTGCCTTTTTTGAGACAGAGGTAAGTAAGCAGTTTAAGATTTTCCTCATGTATAAATTTCTTTGAACTTGTTTATTCTGAATATCATTTCCCTCTTCACTTCATTTGGTTAGTTCTCTCTAACATTTTAGTTAATCCTTTGGTTTGGATTAACTCAAATAATTTTGTAAACTTCAGATTTTGCTGTTACCTTGCTTGGTACTTACTAAATGTAATAAGCACTGTGGGATTTAAAATGAAAATGAATGACTTGATAGCAGCCAATACATTAATACTCTGTTTAGCTGTGCATATCACATTTTAGGGAACAAGTTTGCCTAATAGTATACATTAGTAACTGCATGAAATACGTGTAAAAGGATTGCAAAGCCTTATTATAATTATTTTAATGTAATTTGAATTCCTGAGTTGTCCAGTGTAGAAAGTACAGTTTTTCAGGGTTTTGTTACTAAACAAAGTTATTAAATTTTGATGAATTGCTTTTGGCAGATGACATCACTCTTGGTTTTGTTTAAAAGAAATCTGGATTTGAAAGGTGGTTAGAATTAATGTATATATCCAAATGACATGTCAGCCAACTGTAAATTAATAATTTGGAATAGGTCATCTGTCCTTATTCTCCTAATTATCCTTCTATCCTTTCCCTGTACTAAAATCTGCTATGGTTCTGTAACTGACTTTGATAAAATAACTTTGGAAGCTGTTCCTAATGTAAGAAGTCTTCACACGGAAGTTCTAGAGAATTACAATCAATAGTCAAAGATATAAAAATGAAATCCATACTTTATTTTGACTTGATTAGGGACAAGACTTGTCTTCCCTTGTTAGAAATAACTAATGCTATCTAATATGCCTCTACAATCAACTTCCATCCTATGAAGGATATTCAGTGTAAGTGTCTGACACATATGCTGAATGCATTTGTTTTTCTCCATTAACCAGAGAGACAGAGAGAGAGAGACAGAGACAGGCTTTTGCTTAAACTAACTTTGACTGACAGTAGAGATGAAGCCTGCTTTTTAAAACCCACATATATACAGAAGGAAGCTGTAATTATCTAACAATTAAATATGGTATTAAACCGCCTGATTTTAATTTAGAAAACAGCTCGCAATATATTTGCAGCAAAACCACAAACAAACAAACATGTTTGTGAAAGAAATGTGAACATTATTGAAATTAAAGGCAGCTTAGCAATAAGTGACTAACTGCTTTTCTCTGTTCATACTAAAGAGCAGTGACAGATGCTCTGCCATATATTCAATCTGTTTCACTAAATTCTATCACAGGAAACAGATGAATTTTTTTTTTTTTCAAATTAAAAGAGAGAAAAATCCCTTTTTCTCGTACCTTAAAATCCTTCAAGCCACATTTTCACTTAAAAATTTAGTTTTTCTTCTAATGCTTTGTTTTAATGTTGAGCTGCTCTATCATATTGACACTCCTGTAGCACAAGGTATCCATCTGCACAAATTTTGGGAAGCAGCATCTTTTAATCAGCACAAAAGGAAAGACCTCTAATGCTGTTTCTTGAGAAACAGCTTTTCAACAGTGTGTAAAATAGACAGATTTTTGCTAATGCATCTTCTAGTGGCACAGCTAATAATCAAGTCTCTCAAAGAAAATTCAAGGACACGGTCCTTCACAGGGCACTAACATTCAGAGACTGCATAGCAGAGCTGTCTGGTAAAATACAAGCAGGGTAATGCACATGTTCCTAAACCTGTCATTACTGCTCCTTTCTTTTGTTACAATGGCAGCAATTGATAAATTTTGCCAGCAGCTCTCTCCAACCAAGGATCTGGGAGCAAAGTAAGAATCTTGAAAACCTCTTTAATTCAGTTTGTTATGTATAAAGCTACAACTAAAAAATGTTGATGGTATTTTTTTTGTTCTAAAATACTTTCTTGACTTTCAAGGGGCAGTACACTGCACAGGCAGGATGATAATAGCAGAGTACTCTCAGGGTGTTAATAGACACAGTTCTGCTGTGGGCCAGCTCTCTAGCTCTTTCTCTTCCTGCTTGGTGACATAAGGAACAGAGCACTGCATAGCCTCTGCTACTTTGCTCATCCTGCAGATCTATCTCTTTAGCCTGGCTGTTGTGTTTTGTGTTTTGACTCCAGGGCAGATCTGTCATTCTCTGAAGCACTTGTCATTTGACACATTGAGAGAGTGGATACTAGATTTGATGCATTATTTAATTTGATATTCTAAAGTTTATAAGCTTGATTTGCATACAGTTTTACAACAGGATACTGTTGCACATTTTATTTGGTCTACCTCTGATATACACCAGTGTAAATGAGTTTTGAAATGATATGAGTTGACCATATTAAGTATAGAGTGTATAAGAAAACCATAAACAGTTCTTTTTTAAGGGAAAAATAGTTTTAAATTTGAAAGTATCATAATTTCAGTGTGAGAGATACTTTGTACATTTGGCTAGCATATATGGGAATGCACAAATATTTCTTTTACTGTTGTAAACATCCCTACATTTTTGGAATTTTACAGAAAAGAATCGTAGTCAAAAGGGTGAAAATACCATTATATATTAAATATAATGATGATTGTTATGGAATGAATCATATATAAGCATGCACACTTAGATATGCTTATCACATGTTATATAATGTACCCAGAATAACATTTCAGTGATTTTTACTGTCAAGACAATAAAGCAGATTTCAAATTAAGTTAAATTCTGTAACAGGATTAATAAAACAAACAAGAACGATCTTTCCTAAGTTGCCTTCAGCTCACTGGTGTGATTCAATTCACCATACAATTACATGGTCTAAAGTGAATATAATGAACATATTTAGAGAAGAAGAGTTTCAAAGTTATTCTTTCATGTAGATGTACTTAATGAGATGCTCATTTGTCAGTGTAGTGCATTTCTCTGTTTAGATACAAGTCTTCTTTTAAGCATTTTATGTTCTACATTTCTATTAAGGTGACCCAAGAGAAAGAAACCAGAAGGAAGAAATCAAAGCAAACAACCACAAAAACCCGAAACCTCATCTCTGCAGAAGCTAATAACTCCAGATTTTTCTGCAGTCAGCACTTAATATGTTTTCTAATCTTCTGATGAGGTGCATTCCTTAGAAAAAGAGCATAAGATTCTCTTGTATCTATTTTTTGTTTCTTTTATAGTTCATGCATAAAAATAAAAATGAAAAATCAGCACCAGCACACTTTTCCTTTCTGATAATATGTTTGTTTAAAGAAGCAGTCGCAAAAAAGCAGAGAGATTTCATATTTTACTGAGGAAAGCTTGGTGGCTTATTTGACAAATTAGGAACATGCAGGCACTTAGTGACATCACAAACAAAACTAGATCATTAGACAATTACTCTATGTCACAGACTGAGCTTGAGAAAAGACACTACTGTATTATTGTCCTTTTCACTGCTGTCAGTAGACTTCACAGAGGAGCCTATTCCATCCTTAATTAGGACATTCCATTTTTCAATAAGGTTACTAGAGAGTTGCTGAATTTTGCTGACTTGTTTGTTGACCTGTTATCATACATTTGAGAGGCAAAAAAAAAATCCACACTATTTTCAGTGGGATTTTAATTTGAGTAAACACCATGTGATTGGGCCCCACAGTGTGGAGAAGGTGAGTAAGCTCTGGTTCCATTTGGCTACTGTAAAAGCAAGAACATAATATCAAAAAGCAATTTATTTTCTTTTGGAGGTCTGATTCAGGGCTCGCTGAGGCCAAATGAAAGATTCTTAATGACTTCAGTAGGTTTTGGATGAATCCTTACGTCTGAGAATAGCAAACATACAATATTGAGATTGAAATGCCACACATCTGGTGATTTTAAACCTGACATTTTATAACTGGCAATATGGTGCAGCATTTTGTCAGTTGTGATAGGGTTCCCTAGGATGGGGACTACCTCAGTCTATGTGTGTTCACAGCTGTGGGGGAAATGGAAGAGTGGATGCTGTTAATTATTTGTATTTGAAAATAAAACTACTAACAGTCTCTGGGTGTCAAACTTCACTTTCTTTAACATTGCCTTCAAATAGCCATGTTTATGAAAGAAAGAAAGAAAGGAAGGAAGGAGGATAAGTAAGCTTTCAGGTTATACTTACCGCTCCTTGTAATGAGGTTTACATTAGGAAACATTTTTCCACTGCTCTGACTTCTGAGATGTGAGGTGGATAACACTGTCACATGCAAAAACAACTAGGTATTTGTATGACCTCTAGAACAGTGTGAATGAAAGGTGTGTACCTGTGTAATGCCACATTACATATGACTAAGGTGATATAGTTTACAACAGGTCATTCTGATGTCGTGATACTGTTTGTGAGCTTAACGAGAGCTTAGACATTTGCCAGAAATTCTATTAGTACAGGAATAAAAATTATTGCATGTCAGGAAATAGTCCTCAAAACCTCTTATAGAAAGAAATGTTCTTCCTGCATGGGGCAAAGGTAATTTCAGAACTGGGCTAAATGATACAGACTGGACATGGATTAACTGCATTTTGAAGGAACTGCTGTGTTTTGTATTACCTGAATAAAAAAAAAAATTACACTTTGAAAATATTGCTTGCATGCAAAAAAATATATTCTTTCAGTCCCTGTGGAATTTATCTGAAGTTTTGGTATGGATTCACAGTGTTTGTTCTACTAGAAGTGTCTCAGATTCTAAGTCTGATAAAGACTATTTTGTGCACAGATTAAGGCTAAACATTTGAAACGGAAATATTCATTGCTAAAAAAGGTTTTTTGACTATGTTTGGGATCAACTGATATTAACATTAGCTATTTAAAAGGCAGAAGTGTAGTTTCACAGGGCTGTCCAGGATCCCTCCATATGTAGTTGCAAAGAAAGATACACTTCATCTGGGTCATTCACCCGAGTGTAATAATACAAGCTGATCAGACCCTCTGAGTAGCCCAATTTTTCAGTGAGCAGTAACAGGAGCCCTGGTAATTAGCTAAGTAAAGCAGCCTAGATTTTAGATGACTAAGTTAACAGAGATGAATCCCACCATTAGGATGTCACATTCTCATTCTGTCTTTTGATCCCTTGCTTTAAGGACTGGGAATTCCATAGCCTTGGTGACATACTGTTCTATACAGAGAGATGTTTTTTCATTCTCTGCTTCTCCTGCTGCTTTCTATATTAATCAGTGATTTGAAAATATACATCACCTTCCAAACTCCTGTATTAATTTCTAGTCTTTGACTTTAATTATAGTTCAAATCACTCCCTAGATATGATTATGTGTTTTGCCTACATCCTTATTTTCCCCAGTAACTTGATTTCTGCTGCTGTTTTAGTTTACATAGTACATGTTATTGCTCTAATTCTGTTTATGCTAATAGATGAAATCTACTCTCTTAACTTGCTATTTAGAACAGAATACAGTACAGTTAATTATATTCAATGTGTAATGTAATTCTGAACTCCATGAGATGGAAACAGCATTTGAATTTTCCATATCTTTGCTATCTTCTTACTTCTGAAGTTTAAACAGATTTGGTTCAGGTGACCTAACGTTCAGAGATTTTATAAGTGAACTGTAGACATCATCTTCATATGGGCTTAATTATGACTAAGTTTTCTGTCACAAAATGGCAATGACATCTTATGTCACTGAGGCTATAAAAAAAATGAAATCACAATCCCTCCAAAAATCCACAAATATCTGAGACTCTGTTACCACTACAGTCATATAGTAGTTTTAAAATTGTTTTTTTCATTTACTTTTTTTTTTTTTTTTTTTAACATGATCAAGCAAACTTATTGTCAGCTCTGAGGAAATGTATGGATTCAGTGCTACTATTTTCTTGCTGCTGGTTTTGATATGTTGTATTCTAGGAGGTAATGGCAGTACCCCCCATAATTTTCAATTATAGACTCTATTACTTTATTTTAAGCAGTGCCTTATGACTCAGGAAAGATTGATCCAGGTCAAGTTTTTATATGTTGCTGCATAATTTTTGAAGAAAATTTTCAAACTACATTTTTGCCACTTCTGCCATCTTTTTAAATATGGTTGTGTCTATGAAAACTGTTGGAAGAAGAGAAGACTCTCCCATGGGACCTCTAATTCTTTCTAGATGTAATAACACTGGGTTTTTTTCTAAAGTCAGAAGCCACAATTTAGCAACAGGTTTTTAATAGAAGTGTTTAATATTTTCTCAGAGACAGGCATTCTTTGGTTTGTATTGTGTTCTAGGCCTATGGGCTATATAGTCTTTTGCAGTGTGTCTGTGTAATAAGAATGTTGAATCATGCTGTCCTTGTTACAGTGTTTCTGAGAACAATATTAAACTCTTTGGAAGAAGAAAGAATAAAGGAACAGGGATTTCACTGCAATAACATCAACAATAACAACAAAACTGAGAATTTTTGTCCCCCTACCACGGGACAGGCTAGGTAGGGGTGACTGGAATTCTTAGGTTGAAATATATATGCTTCCTCATACACACCTAATGGACTATTAAATAAGTCTTACTTTGGGTTATCAGAAATGTGATTTTCCTTACTGTCATGTTCTGCATCCTTTCTTGCAATAAAATAAGAATTTGATAGATCATATTGTTTTCTTCTCTAAGAAATGTGGTATGTTTGTGTATCTCTGGCTATCCCACAGAGCTGTAAATTGCTTCCATTAGTTTCCCTGGTTTTTACTTTTGTTGTCTTGGCAACAAAACATAATTTGTTCTTACATGTGTATTATAGTCAAACTCTGTAAGTTAAGGTTGCAAAATTTCTTTCAGTAATAAACTTCTATTTCTATCTTCTACTTCCGGAAGAAGTCTGACTTTAAACTAATGCACTTTCTTGGCTGAAGCCTGTCCAGGTCCCTCTGCATCATCTCCCAACCCTCCAGCAGATCGATGCTCGCCCCCAACTTAGTGTCATCTGCAAATTTACTAATGGTACACTCGATCCCCTCATCCAGGTCATCAATAAAGATGTTGAATAGAACTGGGCCCAGTACTGATCCCTGGGGGACACCACTGGTCACTGGACACCAACTGGATGCAGCACCATTCACAACCACTTTGTTCCCAGTCATCCAGCCAGTTTTTAACCCAGTGAAGGGTGCACCTGTCCAAGCCATGGGCTGCCAGCTTTTCCAGGAGGATGCTGTGGGAGACTTTGTCAAAGGCTTTGCTGAAGTCTAGGTAGACCACATCAACAGCCTTCCCCTCATCTACCAGATGGGTAACTCAGTCATAGAATGAAATCAAATTTGTTAGGCAGGACCTTCCTTTCCTAAACCCATGTTGGCTGGTCCTGAGCCCCAGGTTGTCTTGTACGTGCCGATTGATGGCACTCAGTATGATCTGCTCCATAACCTTGCCACCCACCAAGGTCAGGCTGACAGGCCTATAGCTTTCTGGATCCTCCTTCCGGCCCTTCTTGTGGATGGGCATCACATTGGCCAACCTCCAGTCATCAGGGACCTCCCTGGTTAGTCAGGACCAGTGATAAATGATGGAGAGCGGCTTAGCCAGCTCTTGTGCAAGCTCCCTAAGCATCCTAGGATGAAATCCATCCAGACCCATAGACTTGTTAGGATCTAAATGGCACAGCAGGTCACTAACTACTTCCTCCTGGATTTCAGGAGGGATATTCTGCTCCCCATCCCTGCCTACCAATTTGGGACCCCAGCTGCCCTGAGGATAGTCAGTCTTTTTGTTAAAGACTGAGGCAAAGAAGGCGTTGAGCACCTTGGCCTTTTCCTTGTCTTTTGTTACTATGTTCCCCCTTCATCCAGTAAGGAATGGAGATTTTCCGTGTCCCTTCTTTTGTTATTAATGTTTTTATAAAAACACTTTTTATTATCCTTGACAGAATTGGCCAGCATAAGTTCCAACTGAGACTTTGCATCTCTAATTCTCTTTCTGCATGACCTTGCAATGTCCTTAAACACTTCCTGGTTCACCTGCCCCTTCTTCCAAAGTTGATGCACACTTTTTTTTTTTCTTCTGAGTTCCTGCAAAAGCTCCCTGCTCAACCAGGCTGGTCTTCTACACTGCCGGCTCATTTTTTTGGCACATAGGGACAGCCTGCTCCTGCACCTTCATAATTTCATTCTTAAAGTAAGCCCAGCCTTCTTGGTCCCCTTTGCTTTTGAGGGCTGCTTCCCACAGCACTCTCAGAAACAGTGTCCTAAGTAGACCAAAGTCAGCCGTCTGGAAGTCCAAGGTAGAGGTTTTACTGACGGCCCTCCTAACTTCACCACGTATTGAAAATTCTATTACCTCATGGTCACTGTGTCCCAGATGACCTCCAACCACCACATCTTCCACCAGCCCTTCCCTGTTCGTAAAGAGTAGGTCTAGCAGGACACTACCCCTGTTAGGCTTGCTTACCAGCTGCAAAAGGAAGTTGTCATCCACACATTCCAGAACCCTCCTGGACTGCCCCCTTTGTGCTGTGTTATACTTCCAGCAGACATCTGGTAGGTTGAAGTCTCCCATGAGAACAAGGGATAGGGAACATGAGACATCTCCAAGTTGTTGAAAGAATATCTTATAAATGTCTTTATCCTGGTCGGGTGGTCTGTAGCAGACTCCCACCAGGATATCAGCCTCATTGACCTTCCCCTTCATCCTTATCCAAAGACTTTCTACCTTGGTGTGTCTAACATTGAATTCAAGACAGTCAAAACACTCCTTAACATATAATGCTACCCTCCACCTCTCTTTCCTTGTCTATACCTTCTAAAGAGCCTGTAGCCATCCATTGCAGCACTCCAACCACGCGAGTCATCCCAGCACGTTTCTGTGATGGCAATTACATCATGGTTTCCCTGGTGCATAACAGCTTCTAACTCCTCCTGTTTATTGTCCATGCTATGGGCATTGGCATACATGCACTTGATCCCAGGCACGGATATCACCTTCAACACCAGAATATCCCCCCAGGTCTTATCTTTAGCAGTCCTGGGTTTGTGCCCCTTCCCCTTCAATTCTAGTTTAAAGCCCTCTCAATGAGGGCTGCTAACTCCTACGAGACATCCTTTTCCTGTACTTAGATAGGTGTACTCCATCTCCTGCTAGCAGGCTTGGTGTCATGTGTACCGAGCCATGGTCAAAGAACCCAAAGTTCTGTCAGTGGCACCAACCCTGGAGCCAGGTATTAAACTCTGAGATTCTCTAGTTTCTTCCCCCATCATTTCATGTGCCTGGCAGGATGGATGAGAAGATTACTTGGGCTCTCGAGTTCCAGATTAGTCTTCCCAGTGCCCTAAAATCATTCTTGATTCTCCTCAGACTTTGTGTGGCAATTTCCTCGCTACCCAGCTGAATGATCAGTAATGGGTAGTAATCAGAGGGGCCTACCAGGTTAGTGATCTTCTTTGTAAAGTCTCTTACCTGGGCCCCAGGGACACAGCGTACTTCCGTATGGGTTGGGTCTGGTCGGCAGATAGGGCACTCCATTCCTCTGAGGAGGGAGTCCCTGATGACAACTACTCTTCTCATTTTCTTAATAGAAGAGGTTGTCATACGAGTAGTCTGTCTTGCCTTGGGCTGCTCCTCCAACCCAGACGGACTGTCATCTGTGTCATCGTTAGCTCAGCCCTCTACCTCCAGAACCTCATACCTATTCTGAAATTGTATTTGAAAAGGGGTGTGTAGGAAGGGAAGGGGGGTGCCTGCGACCCCAAGCAGGAACTTGCTTCCATCTTCCCTCATCTTGCTTGCTATTGTTAGCCTGGTGGCAGGAGTGCAGAGGGCTCATTTTTTCTTCTGTCTCCTGGTGTACCTGCCTCTGTGATGGTAGAGTACGACTCCACCAGTCTATCTCCTCATATTCT
>JAAGNO010004794.1:0-23627 GCA_033439905.1 Ceryle rudis | reverse complement strand
AGAACAGGTTACCACTTTTGCCCTAGTGGACACTATCTCCAACCGGTCTGCCTGCAGCTGCTGCACTCCATGCAGACTCCTTGGGAACCACCTGCCCACACACCCTTCTGGCCACGCCAGCCACGCGCCAACAAGTGTGAATGCAGCTGTCTCGCTGTTTGTGGTCTGAGCGCTGCTTCCGGTTTCACCGCATTTAAATCTCCTGTGGGTTCTCCGGGAACGCCCTCAGTTATGTCACCTTCTTGGCCTCTCCTGTGAGAGATGCTGAGTCCTGTTGGGTTTCTCCTTCCTTCCTCAGGCTTCCCTGGGTCAGGGAACCCTCCTTCTACCTCAAAATCCTCCAAAAAGGAAGAAAAACCATAGCACTTCAGCATGGCGTTTACTGTTGCTGGCAACACTGTCTTGCTGTTTGTAGTCTGAGTGAAAGCTGAATTGTCCTCCGGAGATGCCTATTTCTCACCTTTAATTATAAGGAAAACTATATGAAATTACATGAAATTTATCCGTCTAAGTTTTAAATGCCTAAACTGTGGCAGATGAATCTCATTCAAAAATTCTGTTCCTAGTAAGAGTAACTCAAAAGCATGTGATCTTAAAAACATCTTCTTTTGCATATGGCTAGTCCTTTTTCTCCATGAACTTGATTTCAAATGGTTAAGAAACTGTTCGTTAATGGACAAGTTCTTTGAAGGAAGAGGAGTCACATATCCCTGGCTATATACATTATAGGGCTTCATACAAGTGTTTTACTTGCAGAAGATTGAATGTCAACTATTCCATCTTGGCCTTTCCACCAAAACCATCTAATGACTTTACAGTGCTTGCTGGATGCTTTTCACATTTGATCATGACAAATACAGAAAATGATCCAGAAGATAGAAAACGCTCAGTTGAATTCCAGGCCACAGAGTAGTCAGTGAACTTTGAGCTGTCATTGAGTCTATCCTTCTCTATCAAATGGGTTATAATACAGAAGACGTTGTAATGATTAGTCTTCAAACTGTTTCCTCTTTCTTCTTCTAATTAATATCCCATTAGAATACAAATGATCTTCTGTCTGTTTCTGTACATCACTGTGAATATTCTGGTCTTCTGCAAAAAATTTTAAACTTTTTATCACTTAGAGACATCTTTCTAAATTTTTACTCTTTCCACATTAGCAACAGTGTATTATTGGACTGTAGACTAATAATGCATAAAATCTAGTGACAGACATCCTACATCTTACTCAGGTCAAGTTATATATTTCCTGGCTAGACATGTTAGAAAAATTTTATTCTTAGCTTTGGCCAAGTGCCAGTCATGGTCCTGGAGAAAAAAAATTCCTTTTGATTGCTTGGTTTTGTCTCTTTCTTTGTAAAAAGTCAGTGAACATGAGTCTATAAAGGTAGCTTTGTAACATTTATGTATTTTTTACTAAAAGCTACATTTGCTTTTGTATGCAATTCTCATTGGATAGTCAAACATGAACCCTACCCTACTCTTGATGATCTTGTCTACCTTTTTTTTTGGGGCCTTTCAAGAGCTACCCCTTTAGAGATTTCCATATGGATTTCAAACCTCTCTAGAGAGTTTTATACAATCACATTTCCTATTTTGTTATTTTATCCTTTTCTAATAATTTTCAAAATGGAATATATCTTCAGTACAATTTTTCATTGATCACTGAGCTGATAAGTGTTTAAATCTGTGACTCCAAGCTCTTCTTTTAGAGGTAGAAGCCACGTATTGTTTGCGAACAGAAAAGGACTTCTGGGTGGTATGGTAGTTGGAGGCTGTCTTGAGTATAAGGAAGGGAGTCAGTAGAACTGCCACCTTGAACTTCTGGAGAGCAGGCTTTGGCCTGTTTAGGAGACTGGTTGACAGAGTCCATTGACAGGCAGTCCTGAAGGATAAAGGAGTCCAGGAAGGCTGGACACTCTTCAGGAAGGAACTCTTAAAGGTGCAGGAGCAGGCTGTCCCAAAAAACGAGCCAGCAGGGAAAAAATATCAGACTGAACAGACCACATCCAAGGAAGGGCAACAAAGCTGGTGAGGGGTATAGAGAAAAAGTGTTACAAGGAGCTGCTGATAGAACTGGAGTTGTTTAGCCTGGAGAAAGGAAGGCTCAGGGGAGACCTTATTACTCTCTACAACTACCTGAAAGGAGGTTGTAGCAAGGTAGGGGTCAATCTCTTCTCCTAAGTAACAAGAGATAGGACAAAAGGAAATGGCCTCAAGTTACACCAGGGAAGGTTTAGATTGGATATTAGGAAAAATTTCTTGACCAAAAGTTTTGTCAAGCATTGCAATGGGCTGGCCAGGGAAGTAAGTGATTGTATACCTGGAGGTATTTAAAAGAAATGTAGTTGTGGAACTTAGGGACATGGTCTAGTTGTGGACTTGGCAGTGTTAACAGTTGAACTTGATGTTCTTAGTCTTCCTTTCAAACCTACACAGTTCTATGATTGTAGAACAGCTAACTTAGAGCACATCATTGTGCATTAACAGCTAACATTGTTTTACCCATGAAATTTATAATAATTTCTCATTTTATTACACAGACTCCCCATATTCATAGAATCATAGAATCATAGAATGTTAGGGGTTTGAAGGGAAGTCCAGAGATCATCTAGTCTAACCCCCCAGCCACAGCAGGATCACCTAGGACAGGCAACACAGGAACATATCTAGGCAGGTTTTGAAAGTCTCCAGAGAAGACGACTCCACAACCTCACAGGGCAGCCTGTTCAGATCCTGTGAGAACTCTCTGCAATAAAATTGCATTTTTACCACACTCTGTAAGTATGCACAATCAGCAAACTTTTTGCTACCGCTACTTTCTTATCAAAAGCTTTTGGAAATCTAGTGTGTTTAACAAATTGATCACCACCCTGCAAGCCTGCAGACTAATTCAGAGAACTGTAATAGGTTTGCAAAACATAGTTTCCCTCTGAAAAATGCTGTGTTGATTCTTTCTCCATGTTAGATTATTTAACTGAATATTTACTTATTCTGTTCTTTATTAGATTTCTAAACAATTAACCTGTTTCTGAAATCAAACCTATTAGTCTATAATAGCTTGACTGTCCCTCAAGCACTTTTCCAAATTTGCTATAATTTTAGCCCTTCATTCCTCCAATTCTCCAGCTAATTTAAATGTTAATCTATATAACACCACTACTAGTTAAAGAATTTATAATTCTGAGATCCTTTAATGCTTAAAATTATATACTACCTAGCCTTAGCAAGGAGTTGCTATTTATTTTATTTAATTGTTGTTACATACAGATGGCTCTGTAATTTGAGATAGTTCCTCCAAGTCATTTCCTGTGAAGGAAGGTTCCAGCATGGGACTCTTCCTAAGTTTTTCTGTAGTGAAAAGTGGTGCAAATCACAGCTTCAGATTTCCTACCATGATCTTATTCCTTTCCTATATTAAATATCCTTCCTTTCCTGTATTAAATATCTGTTGACCCTGCAAACTTTGTGGCAAGTATTTTACTTCTAGAGTGTTTGAAAACATCTTATTAATCCATTCCTGTAGGAAACTGTTCTTCAAAGTCTTTTTTTTGGCTTATTAAAGTTTCAGAATTAATTTGCCAGAGCTTATGTTCCTTTTCTTTCACCTTATATGGACACATTTTCTGAAATATAATTCTATGCTTCTTTTATCCATTTTATTTTTACTGTTTAACTATTCTTCTCTACTGTTTCTATTTTTTAACTAGATAATTTTATAGTTACTTTGTGTCTTGAAGGAAGCTTCATACTGTCTACAGAAGTTTTAACCTCTGTTTTTTTTGGTTTACTGGTTTTACATAATTTCCCTTTTGAAAGTGAACATCTCTGTAGTGGTTCAGTTTGTGTGTGTTACTACTGCTGTAGTCTTGACCACACTTAAAAGGCTCTTTGAGACATAACGTTTTGAAACAAGTCCAATGTGCATCTCACAAGAACTGTTTACTCACAATAGTAAGCTTCCTGAATAGCTGTTTCAAGAAGCTGAAGTGTAATAAAGTAGCTTCTGTCAGCTGAAGATCAATCTGGTACTACTTGTTCAGACATTTATCCAGATATTTCTAGAAATAACTACAATTTCCTATAATTTCTGTGTTTATTGCTCTTGCAGATTTTCTGGTCTCAGTCACTGTTAGTATCCAAAAATTGGTATGAGAGTTGTAAGCTCATCCTCTTTCCATTTATATAAATCTTTTAATGTTTTTAGTTTTATCAGTGTGGCTTATTACTTTATTTGCTCTAGCCAAAACCTTTGTCTGGCCTGCTTAAGTAATTTGGAACCTGGCAAGCTATGTTTGAAAGATTACCATCCTTCCCCCAAGTTCATAAGTCTGTTAAGTTACTGTCTTCATTAAAAACCAGGCAATCTATTTAATCCATTTCATGCTTTATCTCTCTAACATTTCAGTAGGTGAACGTGCCCATTTCCTCTTGGGATGGTTGTCTTCTTACATAGGCTTTCCTTAAAAGGAGTTTCATTTGCTGAAAATGAACGTAGCTTTTTAATTTCTCAGTGTTTTATAATATTATCTTTCCTCTTTACTTAAATAATTCATTTCAATGTGATCTGTGTCCTGTTCTGCAGCTCTGGACTTTCCCATAGTATTTAGTGTAAAAGTTCCCCATAAACTTTTAAGTTTCAGCATCATGGTTCTATTTTCACTTAGATTAAGCTTATCTAAAATAGTAGTTTCATAAAAGAAACATTTCACATATTTAATGACATTTTTCCAGTTTCTAACGTGTTTGATTACATTTTCCCCACAAAACAGTTTTACATAAGAAAAGAAACTTAACCTGTCCAGACTGGTGCATGACTTTGTTCAGTCTTGGTCTTCTACTTCTCACCTATTCATTTAATTTGTCTCCAGAATCTCTGTTCTCCTGTCTCACATCATGCTAAAATATGGTGCATGACCAGTGTTTCCATTTTAGCACTGTCTAGGTTCTTCACTATTTAAGTTCAGCATACTCATTATTGTCATCACAGACACAGCTCTCCATCTACCTGATCGATCTTGTATGATTGTTCACTTCTCTTCACCAGCTTCTTCTGGAGATGGTTCAGGATATTCCTCTGATTCACACAGAATCCTAGAACAGTTGATGTGGGAAGGGACTTCTGGAGTTCCTCTGGAGATCTGGAGTCCACCCCGGTCTCAGAGCAGAGTCAACCAGGAGACTGACCAGTACCATGTACAGTGAGGTTTTGAATACTTCTGAGGACTGAGACTCCACAATGTCTCTGGGCAACTTGTTCCAGTGCTCAGTCACCCTCACAGTAAAAAAAGCTATGTTCAAATAGAAATTCCCTTGTTTTACCTTGTGCCCGCTACCTCTTGTCCTGTCACTGGGCAGCGAGAGTAGTCCGGCTCTGTCTTTACCTCATACCCTTTAGGATTTATATATACATTGACCAGTTCCCCTTGAGCCCTCTCTTATACACGCAGAACAATTCCAGCTCTCTCAGCCTCAGATACTTTGAGCCTACTTTATTGTGGGGGCACATCACTGGTTCATGTTCAGCTTGTTGTACAACCAGATCCCCCAGGTCTTTTTCTGCAAAACTGCCTTTCAGCTGCATGTATTGGTGTATGGGCTTATTCCTCTCTGGGGTCATGGCTTGGCATTTGCTTCTGTTGAACTCTATATCCTCCTGATAGAAAATGGTTTCCCCCAGTGGCAGGATTTGCTAATGGCATGGAAGTTGGCCTACTTAGAATGTCTGTGTACTTCTTCTGTGGTTAATAGTGTCACATTTAATTTTTGTCACTTATAAAATAACAACAACAACAACAACAAAGGAAAGAAAAAGATGCAACAACATTTTTTGACCTGTTGGTCTGTAATAGGTATATTCTACATCACTATGCCTGTCTTTATCTTTCTAAATTTATCTTTGTCTTTCTGCACTTATGCTGCTCAGATATGTGCTACCTTGACCATGATATTATAGAATGGTTTCAGGAAGCTAAATGATTCTCATTTAGGTATTCTTAACATTTCTAATAATCCTAATTGAAGACAGTGTTTTATGATTCCTTCTAGTCACTTTTGTTTAACGGAGTGAGTAACAGTGAATTCTTCCATAAAAAACCTCCAACAGTTTTTCTCCGATAAGCTAAATCTATAATTTTCCTTAAGTTTTTTTTTCACCCCCTGTTGGGGCTGTTCCTAAACACTGAGTGATAGTCTTGCCACCACAGTACTGCTCAACAGAGCTTGAAATTAGCAAGAGGAGCTCAGGCTGTCTGACAGCTAGTTTTACCACGGCCGCCAAGTCTGAACAAACAGCAGCAGCTATTTTGCTCACGGGGGAAATAAGGTTAGTGAAAATATTAAAGAAAAGTGAATGCCACTGCTGGCATGGCAACACTTTGCAGTAATTGGCTCCTTGTGATTCATGCTGGCCTGACTCTGAGAGCTACAGATGGGAAGCTTAGAAGCTTTAGCTTGGAAGCTCTAGTTTGGAGCTTATAAACTCTTAAGAAATGGCAAACAGATCAGAAGTTCACTGAAGTAAGTGGAATTCGCTAAATTCCAAGAACATTTCTTGCTAATTTACTTTTCTGAGAGAATTTATCCGTCAGGATAATAACTGTTGTAACCATTAAGTTCCAGGTTCCATTTTTTTCATGAAAAGCTGCTGTCTTTGATTTTTCCCAGAAGTACTCTGATTCATTAACCAACAGCTAGCACTGTGCTTTCCTTATTATTACTGAAAGTGGGTTTGTACATCTAGATAATATGATTAGTTTTGAAAGATGTTGCACATATCTTCCTGATAATTTGGTGTAAATATTATGGGGGTTACTTAATAAAGAAGAAAACTTGGGTTGTTCAAAGGTTAAATATAACCCCAAAAATCATTAACTGACACAATCAACTGGTTAACACAATTTAAAAAAAAAAAAAAATTACTATTTGTATATACAGGTCAGTTATGGAATGCAAATAAGAACCAAATCTGAGCTAACCAGCTTAGCAAATTTTTATTTTATTTATTTGGTTCCTATTTGCATTCCAGGTGACAGTAGATGGAGTTTATATTGCTGTTCCTGGTTCTACCTTAAACTGTGAAATTGATGAGAAAGTTTAAAAAAAGGAAAATAAAAAAAACACACCAAAAAAGTGAATTTTACAAACTTCTTCCAACCTTTATCTTTAAATATGGGGATATTGCAAATGTGTTTGAGTGAATTCACTTCCATATTTATAGAAGATAAATTCTGCTTTCTTGATCTGATCAAAATTCACCTCACTGACAAACACGTTAAACTACAGGTCAATAATGATGATTACCAGGTTGTCCAGAGAAGATGGAGCCTCCATCGTTGAAGATATTCAAAACTCAATTGAACACATTGCTGAACAATATACTCTAGTTGATCCTGGTCTGAGAAGAAAGGATAGGCCAGGTGATATCCAGAGGTCCCTTCCAAACTCTGTGATATTCTGTGATAATATAATCCCCCAAAAAAAGAGCTTGATGAATTTAATGTCTGTGATATTTTTCCTAATATGCATCTTTTATGCCATGTTACATCAGAACCCTGATACTCAGGCTTCTGAGTCTGCACGCAGTTCTATGCGGCAGGTAGCCATTTATATAGATCATTTTCAATCCCTTCCAGTTTGTTCACATGGAAAAATATGTAATTAATCTAAAGTCGACTATACAATGTCAAAAGAAAGAATACTTTAAAGAATATTATTGTCTTCTCATACCACAAATGTTACTCTGGAAATGTAAATGTAATGTTGCATTTAAAGAAAAGCACGCACTGTGAATTATGAAGCATGAAACAGCTGCCTTTATAACCCTGACAATTCAAAAGGAATAGAGAGGAAGAACAGAGTGAAGCTTTTTCAGTTGCTGTATCGGGTAGGAGCAACGCCACCCATGTGAATGGTAGCTACTCAGCCAGAAAATCAAGCTTTACCATGAGTGAAACATTAGATCCCACATGAGTCTATTTTCCAGTCTAAATGGTTAGTAGCTTTAGTGGCATTTCATTAGGACTACTCACATAATCACATCCCAGTGATCCTGTTCCACATCTACTCTGCCATCAGTTACCGACAAAATTCTTCTATACTCTGTTTTGATTACCTGCAGTATGAAAATACTTTCAAAGATGACCTTTTAGTAAGTCATTTTATAGCTGCTGAGGGCAGTTCTGTTTTGACAACTGAATTAAACAAAATATAGAGAATATAGCTATTTGAGGCTTCAAGCATATTGTTTTTAGCAAAGTACAAACAAAACTGCTTTAATCCTCCACAACTCATTTAACCTTGGAATCAAATATGCATGTAAATGTGATGGTCCCACACCTCAGTTCATGTAGACTCATAACTATCCACTGTATTATTTTCTTCCACATGCCTTAGAAATTCAGATTGCCAGATCAGTTCCTTAAAGGCTTGTCATGCCTATCTAGCAAAGTAGTATTATGGATGTTTGATTAATGACCTGATATTCCACTCAAATTAGCAGCGCCATTTCAAAATATTTCAGCTGGTGAAGGGAAATTGTAGCCTGCTATTCAAGGGATTAAGCTGCAGATAAAACAATTATCTTTTAATGACATCTCTTCTTATTTTCATATTGTTTTTTTCATTATAAATCAATAATATAATTTATAAACAGGAAAAGACTATGTAGCCTAACATTTTTAGAGATGTTGCATTTAAAAGACTGCATTGTTGTCTTTGCAATCAAACAAAAGAAAATGCAACAACTCATTCAATCATTCTACACTTCTGCAAAACCAGCTGTTATTAGTAGTGCAGAAATTCAGCAAAGGTCTGCATCTTCCTAGAGATCTTTTGTCTTATCTTATGACTGTTTTTAAATTTTAAAATAAAATCTTGTAAAACAAGCATATTCATGATATATTCTGGCTAAAAAGAAGCAAATATCTTGTCTAGAGTGGACGGTTTGACTGAGCCCTCTTAAATAGGCCAGGACTGTAAATAACAGAGATTTGTTGTACTCAAAAGGGACAATAACAGACACAAAGATAGATGTAATAAGAGGAAAAAAGAGTCTGAAGAGGAAGACTCAAAGGAAGAACATTACAGGAAACTCAATAAAGAGTTTTAGCAATCAACAAGCATTGATGCAACAAACCACCAAATTTATTCAGGGTTATACTGAACAGAGTAAATAAATAAATAGTATTTTTACCTCCATTCAATTGACACCTAAGATTAATATATATGAATCTACTGTTCACACTCTTATTTGAAACTGGTTTATCCATCAACCCAGAGGTGTGGGTGCAGTTTTGATTTAAATGAGCAAGTATTTTGGTCTTGTAGCAATGATGATATTGTACAATAAAAGCTTTTCAGATCCTGGAGTGAACAGGGGCCAATGACAACTACTGAACTATGTCAGGACTCACAATGCTTTCTTCCTTTCAGAAGAGAAATGTGTGATACCAGGATTTGCCAGAAGTTATTTCCCTGTCCTTTTTAATTCGCCTTCCTTTCCTTAGCCAATATCGGGGGGAACAAACAAAGAAAACAAACAAAAAAGAAAAGAAAAAAGAAATTAAAGAAAAGAAAAAAAATTATCAGATAAAATGTAAATGGAGAAGATGGCTTTGTAAATTTTTTTCTAGTTGCTCATCTCTTCTCAGGATGCTTAATGAAAATATAATAGGGACAGATTTATAAAATAAAGGCCAGACTTACCACTGAATACAAGGCCTTTTCTGAACTTCCCCGTTATCTCTGTTGTAATGAATAAAAGAGTGTCTGTGGAGGGTGTTTCTACATTTAAATATTTTTTTTTTGTTCATTTGTTGTGTTTGCTCTTCCTGAAACTGGTTCAGTACTGGCTCGTGACTTGTGCTACAGTTTCTGGCAAAGGAAGAATAAAGATACCACATGGAGAAGTGAATATATTCTAAAATTTCACAATACTGTGAAACAGACAACACTAAAACCCTTTCACAGTCCACTTGATTTGAAATGGGTTTGCATGAAATATGCTGAAGTTTTTTTCTGTGCATTTCTTGCACACTTCAGCAACCATTTTTTTAAACACACAAGACAGAACGTTAAGTGCTTTAAACAGTGTATCAAGAACATTGTTGGGGCTTTCACTTTCTGTTAATATATGCGTTCACAAGGGAAAAACACTCTCCCATCAATATTTGCAGTAAACAAGCAAACTTAAGAGTATACTCTGAGTAAAGAAATTGGTGAGTGGTAATTTCAATAAAAAATAACAGGTACCTTTTTGGAAATTTCTAGTGTTCCTGGATATATTTTAGTTTTGCATCAATAACACCTCAGGTGCCTGACTGTGTACATATAAAAAAGAAAACTTGATTTATTCCCAAAAAAGTAAACAAATTTCAGTGTCAAATACATAGCACAAGCAGACACAAGTGTATATATGCACACAATCACATGCAAAGACAAGGCATTAGAGAACATACAGCAAAATGAAACACTTAGTGTGGAAATGTGACACAGTTTCCTTCATCTTCATGCTTTCTTTCTTTGTAGAAAAGAGTACCTATGAAACTTTTGCAAGCTTTGCTTTTCTTTTCCCTAAACTCACAGCAGTCTGGCTTCACACTGGTGGGTTTTCAGCCATAAGCAAAGACACATCCCAGACACAAGGATCATCTCCATCATTCAGCAAGATATACATTGTCACCCTAAAATAAGAACTGATAAATGTTCTCAGGAAAAGTCTGCCAGAGTATTTTTAACATAGGCAAAGAAAATATTTTTACTTCACTTGTTCTTAGAAATATCTGAATCATTTTGGCTGAAACTTTTTGGTTGTTTCTTCAGTGACAGATGGATTACAAATCTGACAGATGAGCTAAACTTTCTACTAGAGAATTCTTCTCTGTGTATCTTTTGGGTATTCAGTCTGTCTACATAAAAATTTAGAATACCTATTTCAATGTATATACATATATATTTCTTAACAAAACCTCATTTGGATGTGGCTTTTTTGTTGTTTAACTATTTGATTATTTTTTTCCCCCTTATTTTGTCCATAAGTCATTAAACAGTTCAGTACTTCTGGTACTATTCTTTTCACTCTTCTTTTTAAGAATTGTCTCCTTTTCTTAGATTCTAACACAGGCAACTACATAAAGAATCTTTTTTCATATGAAGAAAGATATTATGTAAAAACAGGGCAATCATGCAAAAGAAGGACTAAAAGAGGAATGGAGAGATGAGTTTCATATTTTCTTGGTCTAGTACGTGGATCATGTCACTGGCACTCAGAAGCATTGTACTGAAACCTGCTCAGGTGCAAATTTCATCGGTGACTTTGGTTTCTCTGCTGCTTAATTCATGTAAGTTGGAGACAATTTCTCCAATATAACTAGGTAAAGAGAAAGGCATCTCTGGAGGCCATATCAATGTATTCTAAAACAGGTATTTAAAAGAGAGGAGATAAATTGTAGAGGAATTCCTTGTTGATCAAGGACATGCAGTGGCCCTTGAAGGATTGGACAACCCTGACGTAAAGCTTGTAGAGTAGAAATAATAGTATGAGATATTGAGCAAGAGAAAACACAGAATTTGAATAGAATGGGTTAACTGCAAGGGAGGTGTGCACCTGGTATGTAGCCAGCTATAGTCAGCCAATCTGCAAAAAGCTTAGGACACGTAGCACATAGTTGCTAACCAATAAAACAATTTAGATGTGCACATGGATGGCCTGACAGACTATATAAACACATACTTGTGAAGCAATAAACGAGAACGATATGTAGCCATATTAGTGTGATTATCGCTACTTAGCCAGCTTCCTGCAGGGACCCTCTTCAATAAGTCAACAGAGGAACTGACTGCTTCTCTCCGTTGCCTTAGAGGGAATTGGCAGAAGTAGCATAGATTAGATACTAAATATATGTATACCTAAAAGTAACTGAGTCATATCACAACATTAAGGAACAAAGTATTTTTGCTGCTTAAAGAATTGGTTGAATTTTGATGCAAAAAATTCAGAGTAAAAATATTTGTGAATCATATAATGATTTGGGATGGAAGTGACATCTAGAGGTCATCTAGTCTGACACCCCTGCAGTAAGCAGGGACATCCTTAACTAGATCAGGTTACTCAGAGCCTCATTGAGCCTCACCTTGAATATCTCCAGGCATGGTGCCTCAACTACCTCCCTGGGCAACCTGTTCCAGGGTTCCACTACCCTCATGGTAAAGAACGTGTTTCTAACATCCAATGTAAATCTATTCTTTTCTAGTTTAAAACCACTGCCCCTCATACTATCACTACAGGCCTTTGTAAACAGTCCCTTTTCCGCCTCCTTGTAGGACCCCTTCAGGTACTGAAATGCCGCTATTAGGTCTCCCCAGAACCTTCTCTTCTCCAGGCTGAACAACCCCAGCACCCTCAGCCTGTCTTCATAGTAGATGTGTTCCATCCCTCTGATCATTTTCATGGCCCTCTACTGGACCTGCTCCATCAGATCCATGTCCCTCCTCTACTGAGGGCTCCAGAACTGGACACAGCACTCCAGGTGATGTCTCACTAGAACAGAAGCTTCTATGTTCCAAGTAATAAAGAAAAAGTAGTTTGATTTTCTCTCTGTGTTTCCTTTTGATACCCACCATATTGCTTTCATTATCATTGGTTTGGGTTCAGGGTTTTTCTGATACATTGTAGCTCCTGAGTTTTAGCCAGTAATCTGAGTCTTTTCAGCCTTTTAATTATCTAGTACCACCAAGAAAAGCAAGTGATTTATGCACATGCTCTTCATGTTAAACATAGCCTATTTTCTGTATACAAGTCAAAACAGATCTTGCCTCAGACTTCTTGTGTCCTCTCTCATTTCCCTGATTGTTATTTCTTTCCTTCTTCCTTTCTTGTTTATCTTTTTACAAACTACTATTTTCCTAAATTGTGTTTGGCAGTCTAAGAAATGTCTCTCAAATCAAACAAGAAGTTAGCACTAATAAGAAGCAAACTGTTTTAAAATAGGCACTTTCCATATACACTATTAGGTAGGAAAATAATTCTCAGATACAAAGAATATGAGGTCCTACAGATCTAGTTATTTCCTCTAGAAATTATAATTCAAATCCATATGATCTCTCTGGAAGTGCATTGTTTAGTTTAGAGACTACCATGCTGTCATAGCTCCCAGAGTGACTTTATAACATTCATGGGTTTACAATCCTCTGCTCTAAGGGGAGATGAGGGAAGACCTGCCTTGGTGAACTCTATTTGTCAAGACATCCCTTTTCTACTTTAATAGATTTAGGAATCTCAGAAAAATATCTGTCCAAACTGCTATTAAAAACTGACTGCAGAGATTTTGCTGCCGGAATGCAAAATGCAAAATATTTATGGTAAACATAATCAAACTCTTCTATCATATTAAGATAATTCTTCTTCATAAACCTAACAGAGTTTTGAAAATAGATTTTTAAAGCCAGAAGATATCTTAGAGCCACTGATTAGGGGTTTGGCATATGACAGAACACAGAATATCATCAGAATTAGGCCAAATAACTTACGGTGGCCTAAAACAGATATCCTAGACATTTATTTTATCTTCCTCTGAAAATATCAGGAAATGGGAAGTCTAATGGAAAACAGAACTCTGTCTAGTTTCACATGATGGGCTGACTTTTGATCAAATAGAAAACTTAGTAAAAGTAATACAAACTATCTGCTGGCCTTGATTGGAAATTGTGGTGCATACACATTATATCATGGTTCCAGGGCCAGATTATGACTGAATAATTTCTTGATCTGCCACCTTTGTGTTCCAGTAAGTAGCGGTGAGTTTCCACATGCACATCTGAAAGGTTCAATAAATAAAGTTCAGGGAATAGCTGAAAATTAGTTCTGCTAACAGCAAATCTTAACATATCTGTATCTTACAACTTTCTGCATAACATGCTTTGGGAACTGCAGTTATATAGGATTTTCCCCACAGAGTTTACTGCCTCCTAACTGATGCATGGTCTTAGTGTGTTTGCTCTTATTTTGTTTGTCCAATTAGAAATCTAACAGGTTAGTCAAAATCACTAGTGAAATTGGTTTTAGCAAACAAATAGCTGCATTAAAAAGGGCAAGTAAGGTTCATGGAATCAATCTGAAAATGAGTATTTTCTTCTGGATCATTCTGTGGCAGTAGAAAATGTTGCTTTCTTTAGATGTTTGTGCCTTCCTAAAAAATTCTGGGCTTCATTGATCTGTCAGTGGCATAACTTGTATGAATACTACCTATTCTGCTAAAACAATTTACACCCAAATTTTTAATCCAAAATAATAAACCCTTTTTTTTTTTTTTTTTTTTTTTTTTTTCCCTTCTTTTTCAATGCCACAAAGATGGTAGATTTGCAAAATACTCACATGTTTCATGAAAGTGTTGAGGAGCTGTGTCAGGTACTAAGCCAGCTGAATCAAAGGAAGACATCTGTCCTACAGACTCATTTGCAGCTTACAGACAGTTTAAGAAATAGCTGACTGCTTTCTCCAAAATGAGATACTGAGAGTAACTGCTGGTGATTCACTATGTAAGCATATCTTGTTCATTTCACTGCAAAATCAAAACAGTTGAGTATGAACTACCTTTGGAGATAACAAACTGATCTGTTTGACTTGCACAGAAATGGATCAAGATTGTTCACACTATTAGTTAAAATCTTAATGTGGTGTAAGTAGTGACTCACCCACTTCTAACCCTCTCTCTTTAGAAACCTGGCTCCAGACATAGTAAGAGAAGGTGAAACATCTAGAATTCAGAGGTTCAAGAGAGTGGACAGCTAGCAAATTTGGCCCACCTAAGTGGGCACATGTACAACTGGACTCCAAAAAGTAGAATCTCATACAGGTTTTAACTGTTCTAGAAAACTCAGTGAAGGCAATGATACAAGTGCCAGCTCTTAATTAACTATATTAATTACTCATTAGCACTTACATACAGTCTTTCCCTATTATCCATCAAGGACAAAGACATACTGGTTTGGAAAGGAAGAGAATTTACTTGTGTGAACATAACTTGTACTGTGTAGTTGTCCCTCTGTGCCAGAGATGAGTCGAAGCCTGGGTTTAATTTATTTTTTTTTTATTCTTATTAGAAGAGAAGAAATCATAAAGTTCTGTGTCTTTCTTTTAGATTGCAGCCTGTTATGGCAAAAAACTTAAGCTTAGGTGAACTGTATCTTCTTCTAGAACCCTATAAAGAAATTCTTGTTACCAAATGCATGTACTGATTGAGAAGAAGATCTGAGGCATGAAAAACATGCCTGCAAGACAAGCAGATTGCACTCTAAGTGTTCCTCTGTCTTATAGCTAAAGTAGTTTGTAGAGTTAGCCAGAAAATATCCTTGCAAAGATATTTTACTTTTTGTCTGCACCTTTCCAGGAGCATTTGCTCTTACCCCTCAGGCAAAGTCCTACCGAACCTGAGACATATATGGCTCTTCCGAACTATTATGATGCAGTTTGTATAACTGCATGTATAGTAAAACTTCAAACCCCAAATTAATCCAGAAGGTCACATCCTTCTTCCTAGGAGGGTTAGCACAGCAAAAGCACATTTAGTTGATGGATTATATATATCCTGTCTACTATATATAATGCATATTAAATTTTCTCAGTAGATCACAGTCTCAAATGATAGCTTAAAATATCTTACTAGCAAAATATTTTAAGATGTTTGACCAGGTGATAAGTATGAGAAGGGAAGAGGACAGTGAAATATGTAAATATTTTTGCCTATCCTGAGTATTCTTCCTTAACTACAGTTTTAAGGGGAAAAAAAATATTATTTACATTAATGGTTATCTACTTTGTTCTGTTTCACACACACACCAGTAAAAAGGTGCATTTGCTTGAACAGATCTAGATGCTTGACTGTTCTCGTGGTTTTGTATTCACCATTATGTGACCAGACTGACTTCAACTGAACGTGAAGCACATTCTGTTACACGCATGTTTTTAAACAGTGAGTTCAGCTACAGTTGCTTGATATATATATTTTTAGCTTTGGGTCTACTACTGTTTGCTGCTGACTACTTGTCATACTTTTCCTCATGTATGTGATTTTATACATAAAAAAAGAGATGAAGTCTGAAATATCTTTACGATGTTTGCTGATTCTTATGTTTCATAGCTTTTGTGAAAAGGATTGTGGTTTTTACTTTAGAAGCAAATGTCCTTACTAGAGCATAAATACTGGGTTCCATCCAGCACAGTTTAAACTGTGTGTATTTTGCATTTTTCAGGGAGTCACTGTCATAAATCTTCATTTCATTGGGCTCGTCTTCTGCTTCAAAGAGCAAAAGAGAAATGAACATTAGTTTTAATGCATTTTGTCATTACTCTGATGATGTGTGAAAGGTTTTCTGGGATCTTTTTAACTTCAAGCACAATTTAAAAAAATTACATCACCTCCTTTTTCCCCTCTGAATTTCACATGGTGTGGATGAGAATGGAGTAGGTGCCTCAGTTGGCCACACTTGAGTTGATGGGACTGGTTATTGAGGTGTGCAAAATTCATTGCTCATTGCTAAATAAGGATCCTATACTATGTCATACCGCCATTAAAAAGAAAAATAGATGTAGCCAACAAACTACTTCTCTATCACAAAAACAAACAAATGAACAAAAGTTTTATTACAACCTTTAAATTTAATTGGATTGTAAGTTTTCAATACAACCCACACTTTTCTTACATTTCTGACAAAATTCTACAATTCCAGTTAATCATCTTGATATCTGACTGTTATTTATTCATTTAGTGGTTGAAGAGAATTCAAGTATGTAAAACAAATGAATGTTAGAAATAGGGAGCCTTGTCATTTCACTGATTTGTAGATACATATACATGGTGGGTCTCTAACACCTGATTTTGTCTGAAGGACAGATAAATAAGGATCCTAGTGTCCATCTTTAACTCTCTAATGGCAGGGTATAGTGAAGATGGAGTCAGACTGTCCTTGGAGATGTGCAGCAAAAACAAAAGAGAAAATAGAATTAGAATAAAGGAAAAATCTGACTGGATATTAGGAAAAAAAAAAAATCCCAAAGAGCTGTTAAGCTCTAGAGTGAATTGAACAAAGAGAATCTATGGTCCTGAGCAGCCTGACGAGCAGTAGCTGATCTCCAAAGTTCCCCTCCAATCTAAGTTACAACCTAACGCTATATAGGAACTTTTCAATAGAACTGTAAACTGAGCACTGATTTTGTATACATAACATATATTGTTATTATCATCCTGTGAGCAGCAAAAACCTGCTCCCTATAGCTTTCTGCATTATGCTTGGATTCTTTTGAGCATAGTAAGGCTAAACTGACCTTTTAGTCTTTCCCCAAATAAGGTCACTAACAGTACTATTCTTGAACAAGACAGACAGTTTCATAACACTTCTAGAAACTTTGTAGTTTAAAGACCTTTACACATCTTTCAGAACAGTGGTTCAAAAGCATAGACAAACATACATAATGCGATCATATACCTGTAGGCTATAACTGGTGTGTTTATGTCCGACAGTCAGCTGGGACATGTTCAAATTCATACACTTTGGTACTTCTTCCTACCTAGCTTGCTGAATGTAAGCACTCATGTGCCTGGATACAGATGGAACTTCTTGTTCAGGACTTTGTGGGCCCCTTCCTTCTCAACTGTAACCCTGAGTTTCTGTCATCTACAAATGGGACAATGCTTCTGTGTTGTGCATTTTTATTTTTTTTTATTTCAGTATTTTTTCTGATGAAATGACATCTGAGAATAGTAGGATCTGGTCTGTAATAACTCTGTATGTACCAAAATAAAAGGTAAAACAGAATTTTTTATTTATTTTTCCAGAAATAAAAACCAATGACGTATGTGCATGTTTGTACATGTACAGTCATGTCATTGTGCAGGATTGCACACAGGAAGATTTGCAAGTCATTAGGGAAAACTATTACCAGTTCTTTTAATCTTTGTTTAATAGTGTGAATTTTACAGAGACAAAGCTAATATGTCAACATTTTGATGTTTGGAATGTTTTGATGTTTTGGAAAACATAGCGGTAGATATAAGAATAAGAAGGTTCTTGGGCAGGATTTGACTCCTGTTCATTGGGTGAAGCTTAATTAGTGCAGACTATTAAAATTGTAGAGCATAGATAACTAAGATATGTGTGTCAGAAGCCACTAAATCTTCTGGGCAAACTCTCAGAGTACTGGTTACTAAGGGAAAAAAAAAAAAAAAAAAGTGCCCTGAAGAGCTTCAAAGGTGAAAGGTGAATATGTGAAATGGACTTTCCCAAACTGATGGTCATATGCTACAAAATAATGATTACTTGTAACATAAGGTCATGAAATACTTTGCTGGATTGAAATGTAGAAGGTGAATCCTTAAAACTATACATGGTAAGCCCCAGTTAATACGCATAGAAAGAAACCATGCTAGGATGGTGTGGAATATTTTGAAATTATGGTTGTATCTGTATGGATTTTTTAAAGACATCTCTTAAGAAGAATAAAGCTGTTAACTCCCCTATTAAACAGAAAAAGCTCTAGTTCTTGGAGCTTTATATTAGTTCACCCTGATAATCTTCAAAGAAACAGGATGACATTTTATGGTACTGATTGAAATAAACACCTATGCTCTGTTAGAAGCCCTGTTAGTAAATAGGGTCAAAAAATAAACAGATGTTATATAAACAAAATGACAGATACTGTGTTTTCAGACCAGCTCGCAAGTATTCCTGAAGCCCAATGTATTCTACTCATTTCTGTTCTATTTCCCTCTTCATCCTGGCAATGTAAAAGCATATGGGTTCAACATCTTCTACCTAAAGGATATCTGGTCACTTTTGTAATTTATGCTAGTCTCAGACCACTCCATAAGCTACTGTAGAGTTCATAAAGTGGAAGCCTGTTAATATTTTTTGTCCATAGTATACTCTGTGGAATGAAACACTGAATATCACAGAATCACAGAATGTTAGGGGTTGGAAGGGACCTCCAAAGATCATTGAGTCCAACCCCAATATCAACCCGGGTCTTCAAAACAACCAAGATTCATTCCCAATGCTGACACCAGCTTTAGGTGATTTTTCTCTTAAGTCCCCCATATCTAAAATCATTCACTGTTTTCTATGCCAAAATATCTATTGTTTCTCTTTTAAAACAATTCACAGTATTATGTAAGCACTGATAATTACTTCTGCTGTGGGTATTATGATAATGACAATGATGGTGATGAATCAGCTCAGTCAGATGAAATAAGGTGCAACAACAATTTAGCAGACAATATCTGACAAACTTACCTGGTAAATTACTTCAATAAGCTTATTTTCTAAATGAAAGAAACTGAGTAGACAATGCCATGCTTCTGGACTTTTAGTAAAATATCAGCTCCATAGGAGAGACACAGAGAATCATGAATTATACCAGAGAAATGTTTAAGAAAGAACTAACTAAAAGGAAAATTACACTAAATAGTGGTGTCAGGATCATTATATTACTGTCAGAATTCTCCAGGGATAAAAATAGGATAAATTTTAAAAACAGTGAAGCAATGTGTTATTTAAAATTGCTGATATCCTAGAGTTCAGAGATACTGCTACAATGAAAGGCTGTTGGAGTATCAAGAGAAATTGTATGATCTTGAGAACTTGTCTAATGAATATGAATGAAAATTTAATATTAAGGATTTCAGAAGACTCTTATGAACTAATTATTCAAGTGTTACTCTGGAAATGTCAGTAGTTGGAATTTATAGAGGAATAAACATAATTTTTCACATTAATTGATTACAGGTTGACTATGAGAAACATGTATCATATGGCTTTGGAAGTGGAAATGTGATCCTAGATAATGTCATCTAAATATTTCCAGTCAGGTTTAGAAAATATTAACAAAATGTAGAGCCTACAGTTTAACAGATACTGTGAGTAGTTCTGTCATGCAAGTCACCCATGTTGAAGAAGGATAAATTTAAGCTCAATAAAAGCAAATGGGAACTGCTATGATGATCTGGAGTGCCTGAAAGTCAGGTATATAAGCATGGTGTACAAAATGTAAATCTGTTTAGCAAAAGTCTAGAAAAAGGAAGGAAGTGAGGACATGGTAGATCAGTGTGTACATGCAAGGGTGTGGGGAATGAGTGAAACTGAGGGAACCAGAAGCCTAGCTGCTTTCATTATTGGACAATGTAAAGTAAATGTAAATAAAATTTCCTGAAATGTGCTGTACACACTAGATCCTTAGCATCAGCTGCTCCTCTACATGGATCTGCTCCCATTGGGTAGGTGCTTGTTAATGCAGATACAGCCCATGAGTCTCCCAGGGCTAAGAATGATGAAAAAGTAGCAAGCCCCATGCTGATGCTGGTAAACCGCCAATGGATGGCAAAGGACTTGACTACGGCTCATGTGTACAGATGACAGTCTTGTCACAGAAATGTCAATATTTTAGAAGTGTGATGTCCTTACATTTTATTGCAAGAAGTGCAAGAATGTTAGCTATAAGAAGAATTGTTTACAGCACAGAGGGGTGGGTCATGTTAATGTTAATATTTCATTCATTACTTGGTAGTGGGATCCCACTATAGTAACCATTTCCTTATTCCTCGGTTCCATTCTGCATAAGCTGGCTCAGCAATAGAGGCTTGAATTCGGCTTGAATGTGTCTGTTAGAGCATGACTGATAGGATGGATACTCTCCATGAACACTTTTTTGTTAAAGCACCTTTCTTATAGCTTAAAAAATAATATCATTAAAATACATTAAAATAAATCATTAAATTAGGTTTGGGTTTTATTCACTATCCTTTTTTCTTAAGAGTACTCTTTTGTTTGGTTGGTTGGTTTTGGTTTTGTTTTGCTTTTAAAGATGAAAACAGCTGCAAGATCTGCTTGCACAATGCAAGACTGTATGAAGACTATACTTGTTAGTTCATTACCAAGATGCAATAAGGAAGGACTTATTGTGGTACCAGCTTACTTTCCTACTAAAGATGAGCTGTCTCACACATGGCTTACTTACAATGAACAATACCAAGCATAGATAAAAGTAAAGTAGCTGATGTAGATAATCTACTTTCATAACTGTAAATGATATCATATATTTGCACTTTAAAGTCAGAAGTAACAGAAGAAAATAATGACAGGTGGTAGAAGATATGCTGACATTTTCTTTCATCTCTGTGCACTTGTGACTAACATGAAGCTACAGGCTTCATAGCTAATTGTGTCATAGAAGGTAAGAGGGAAAAAACCCAACAAACATTATTAATGAGTTGCCTAAACCTTGGTTTATATACAATTATATTTGGAAAGGTATATTTAGTGCCCACATCTTCATCCAAAGAACAGCAATTGATAAATAAGGGTAATTAATGTTTGCTATATGAGAAATCCTATTAGTACATGTAATCTCCATTACTCTGCAGTGAGAGATAAACATTTATACCAAGTGAGACCTTCTTGGTTAAAAGGCAGTCCCAGAAAAGGATTACGCTGGGTCATGTTTTCACCCAGTTTCATTTTACTAAATATCTCACTTTTGGTTTGATAATCCCTGAGGGAACCTGTTTTCAAATGACGAAAAGGACTTGAACACAACTTTAACTCATTCCAAGGCTAGACTACTGGTACCTTGAGTGACTTTATGTACTCCAGTCTCTGTTCTGGTGTCATTGTGCACTGTAAAGCTAATGTAAATCTAATGTAAAGCTAATTACCTGGCCTAAAGAAAGGGTGAATGGATACCTGGATGATCTGTTAATTTTCTCTTTATTTGGCCCAGAGAGTCTTTATTTAGTTCACAAAAATACAGTAGAGCCTCCACAGCAGGAATAGAAAGACCCTTTTTAACCTCAGGCTTGGTTCTTAGTGGAAAGGCTACTTTCTGTGCAACATGTTGGTGTGTGTCTTTCCCAGACTGCAAAATATATTGGGACCAGACATTCTTAAAATTGTAATGGTCCAGCCAAAGACTGCTGGATAAAAAAGGGCTGATGAAAAGATACTGTCTTGGTCTTTGTTTTCTGATATGATTGAAACACAAACAAATAAAATAGAATTAAAAAAAAAAAACCCAACCCCAAAAAAAAACCAAAACCAAAGAAGACTGTGCTCCTGACACTGGACAGGATAGAGGTGGGAACTCAGACAGTACTCCCACAGAACAGCCAGCCAATGAGGAAGAAGAATCACCTGGCTTGGAAGTGTTCCCAAAACTAAGGAAGACCAAGCCCAGCATCCAAACATCTACCAAAAAAAAAGAGAAGAGTCATTGTTCTAGGCGACTCCCTTCTGAAGGGAACTGAAGGCCCGACATGTAGAACTGACCCACTACTAAGCAAAGTCTGCTGTCTTCCCAGGGCCTGAGTTAAAGACGTGGTAAGGAAGCTTCCTACCCTGGTACAGCCTACAGATTATTATCCATTATTGACCTTCCAGATAGGTAGTGATGACCTTGAAAGAAGAAAACTGAGGGCTGTCAAGAGAGACTTCAGGAGAGACTTCAGGACCTTGGGTCAACTGGTCAAGGGAGTGGGAGCACAGGTGGTGTTCTCTTCTACCCCCTCAATCGCAGGGACCAACCCAGAAAAACTGGGAAAGACCAACCACATCAATTCATGGCTTCATACCTGGTGCTACCAGCAGGACCTTGTTTTTTCTGACCACAGGTCAATCTACATGAGGCCAGGCCTGCTGGCAGCAGATGGGGTGTGTCTCTCTCAAAAAGGGAGAAGGATTTTATCACAAGAATTGGCTGGGCTCATTGACCAAGCTTTAAACTAGATTCAGAGGGGGAAAGGAGAAAACCAGGCTTGCTGGAAACAAGCCTGGAATGTTTGTGGGGCGGTGTGCCAGCTCCACTGCTGTTTCAGGTGAAGTAGCAGACAATGAGCTATGTGATGAGGAAGATGCAAGCACTATCAATGAGCTTGGACTCACAGTAGAACCTGGGAATGATCAAGTAGATGTGAAGGAGGAGGGGGATAATGATACCATCAGGCGTTTGTGTCATAAGATGAGGGATGACACTCCAGGGTTGGAGGGATGGGGGGCTAGTAAGGAACTTCAGCCCGTTACCCTGCAGCATGATGGGGACACAGCAGCCCAGCCAAAATCTCATGGAGATGAGTCAGGGGCTCCTGTGATAGTAACAGCCAACAGGGAAACATCGGGGAAACACCTCAAGGGAATTAATGGGCGTTTCTCTGGAAAGGGGACACAGCCAGCTGCCCAGCTGAAGGGCCTCTACACAAACTCACGCAGCATGGGCAACAAACAGGAAGAGTTGGAAGCTACTGTGCCGCTGGAAGGCTACGACATAATGGCCATTACTGAAATCTGGTGGGACAAATCCTATGACTGGAGCATGGCTATCAATGACTACAAGCTATTCAGAACGGACAGGAGGGGAAGGACAGGTGGAGGTGTTGCCCTCTATGTTAAGAAATGGATTGATTGTGAGATTTCCCTAAAGAATAGCCACAAGCAAGTTGAAAGCCTATGGGTAGGAATTAGAGACCAAGGTAACAAGGGGAACCTTGTGGTTGGAGTCTACTATAGGACTCTTGATCAAGGGGAGGCTATTGATGAAGCATTCCTACTCCAGCTACAGGAGGTATCGCACTCACAGGCTCTCGTCCTGC
>JAAGNO010004793.1:37500-53318 GCA_033439905.1 Ceryle rudis | reverse complement strand
ACCTATTAACTTCTGCATAACTGGTCTCGAGTAAGGTACAGTTATATGAGTCTGGGATACACGACTGGCTCTGAAGGTAGCATACTTGCCTTAACTAACTAGCTTATCGAAGTGACACAAGTTACGTATTTCAGAGCTGCTATTATTATTATTATTATTATTATTCTGAAAGGTGCTTTTTAAAGTTTCTATAACGTGCTGCTGGTACAAGGTGTAATTTGTAAGGCAAAGCAAAGTTTAATCAAATCGACTTGAGGCTACTAAAGGATTTCTGCCAGTCTGCCCTTTTTCTCTCCTCCCCTCGCTGAGAGGGGAGGGAAAAGTGAATGCAGGAACAGGTGCTCCCAAAAGGGATAAGAAATATTTTTATGAATAGTATATGAAATGTGTATGTATATGCTTTGTTCCTGGCATCTTTGTAGACGAGACCTAGCTAGTATTCCATTATTTTCTAGCACTTGGCTTCTGTGTCCTTTCGTTTAAGGGAAACAGTTTTGTGGAAAACAGAATAATTAATCTGCTTGTGGAACTTAACACTGTAATTTTTTTATTTTTTTTTTCCTGGAGATCAGTATTCTAACATTCTCAGCTTTAAGTGTTTTGTAGGACTCTGCTGCCATTTATAGAAGAACAGTATGGGAAAAGAGCTAGTGCCCTTTGCCTGTCATTTTCATACATTCCTGCACTGCTGATGGAGCTTGAACTGCTGCAGGGAATGTATGGATTTGAAAAGAAATGATTTGGTAATGCACATTGCATTTCTCTACAGCAAAACCAGGTTAATAGTCACAGTAAATGCTGCTGGGGGTTTGACAGATAAAATTCTGTTTACATCCAATTAGTACAGCACGCACCTTAGCTGAAAGTCCTGCTCAGCTTTTCTGTCTGCTGATCTGTTCTGAGGACTGTGGTTATGAAGTTAGTTGATGGCGTACACTGGGGTAGAAAAGAGGGTTTCATTTCCATACGTCATTAATGCATCTCATCAGTTAAAGGTATTGCATAAGTCCTGTGCTTTTTCTTTTTTTTTTTTTTTTTTCCACAAAGGTTAAATAGTATGGTAGTTAAATAATTTATACGTGTCTCTAAGTCTCCCCTAGCTTTCCTTTCTGCAGCAGGAAAGGGGAAGGTGGCAACTACTCATTCAAGTACTTTATTTTTGCTTTCCTGTTCTGCCTTAAAATGTGAACATGTTCATATTTTGGTGTCTAACCACGAGCAGCCTGTAGCTGGAGGCTTTTTCTAATGCTCTGAGTATTAAAGGGTAACGTCTTCTCTCTTCTTCTGATGACTAATGGTGTCTTCTTTTAGCCGTAAGATTGCTTTGGATGCTAACTACTGTTTTGCAAGTTTGCCTTTGGTAAATTGGCAGTTGGGGAAAATCAGACGTGTACTTGAAAAGAATATTTTTAGTGCTTTTCTATCATTTTCTTCTTGTTAAAGCTTCTTGTGGGCCTATGGTTTTGTTTGGATGCAGCTGAAGCGGGTGTGTGCTATTTTATCTAGTACAAATAATCAAATTCACATGTGTTGGTTGGTCTTTATTTACAATAATTGAGTCATTACTTTAATGACATCGATTTTTACAAATATGGGAGCATGAAACACGCCAGGACTTCGTCAACTTAGTCTCTATTTGAATGCAGTAACACTTGCTTGAGAAAAATGTGGGGTGGGTTACAGAGATAATGTCTTGCCTGGTTCTTAAAAATGCTGTGAGGCTAAATCGGTGCTTCTTCTAAAAATATCACAATTATATTAAACATATTTTAAACAAAGTCAAAGCTCTGGAAATTAAAAGCACGTATCAATTTGTGTGCATTTGGACATAACTTTCTATCATTAGCTGTGCGATGATCACTACGTTTATTGCCTTAGATGTTCGTGTACCTGTGCCTATCCGTAAATAATCATGCCAACAAACAATAGCCTGCATGATTTTATTAGTTAGATGGTTATTTTAAAGATCAAAAACTTCATGCCTCTAGCTAAGATGAAGGCTGTTTATAAATTAACGTAAAATTCTTTAAACTATACCCTTACAAAATGTCAATTTATACCCCCAGAAGTGAAAGCTGCTTAATTAAATTTTAAAAAGTACTCTCAAATACCACATCTAGCAAAGTGAAATCCTGCGCTCCCCCTCAGCCACTGTACAGGTTACAACCTTTCAGGGAGTTTCTCTGAGTGCAGTTTATAAAGGGAAAGGGTGTTGTGGGAGGAGGGAGCAGAGCGGGCTCAATCTTCTCAATAGCACTGGCGACCAGCATGGAATATATCGAGTCCCTTGCTTGCTCGCTCTCTCCCCATATTTTAAGATGACTTTGTTTTGATTTTTGGATCCAGTAGAAAAGGCCTGCAACTTTCATTTAATTAACAACAACAAGTTTCCTGTTTGAACAGTCTTCCAGTTGTTCCCATGTTCAAATATAATACAGTTTGAATGCGTAGTTAGAGGCCTCCACTTTTCTGCGTATTGTACTTCATAGTATTACATTTTTATCCTTTGAAAAGACTACGCTGACATAAAAGTAGTGTATTGCTAGTCATAAAATCATTGCAGGGGTTTTGTTGCTACCTCTAATGAGAGAATCAAATCATAGCCGTTCCTCTTTTATCTCTTGCTGTGCCTATCTTATTTCAAAATAGCGTCTCCATGATAATATGCTGCTCTCTTTTTAGTTTTCTTAGGAATTAGGTAAAACCTATGTGCAAAATAGTTCAAGGTACCCGCTCCTGTAGCTGGGAAGGGGAAACTGTATTGGCTCAAATAATGTATAGAAGCCATCTGCATAGTTTAATTGAAATAATATTTAGTGATCTAAGGGATGGAAATTGTTCCTTTTCTTTAACCATCTGAAATAAAACTAGGATGCAAACCAGCTGTCTTGGCCTATGGAAATCAAGGTTCTGCCAGTCTGTTTCTTTTCTTCATTTTCTACTTCTATCTTCCTTTATTATCTTTGGATCCCGAGGAGTCTTTCTTATTTTCTAACTGGTTTTGTCTGCAACAAGAGGCTGGGTTGGTGGGTTTAAATAGACTTTGGATAGAGTGAAAAATCTTTGATCTATGGCTATGACTGCTTCCAAATGATTTGCTTGCTGGGACTGGACACTGTCCATGCCCTTTCACTTCACTATCAGATAGGCGCACAAAAAGGACTTGACATGCTACCAGATGCATAGTTAATCATTGCATTAGGTCTGTAAAGGGGTCCGTCCAGACTCAATTAGGTCGACCATTTTTAACGGGTGTTTGCTCTGTAGTTTGTTTGGAGTACAATATTAATTTTAACGGCTGTTCTGTTTGTTTAAAAGTGCAGTTCTATGCATTTATTTCCAAGGAGGCTTTTCTGCCTTTGTTCTGGTTTACGTATATTTAGAACAACCGAGTGTTACAACAGTTATTATTGTCGTCTAACATACCGTCTGAAGCTTTAATGAAAAAAATGTTTTTATCCTTTTGTAATTCATCTGTTTTCCTTTCTCAATAGCCGTTTCTAAAAGTGCATTTGAAATAAGCTAAACGCAGTGACTGGCAGGTACTGAGGCAGTGCTCAGAAGAAGAAAAGCTTACAAAACTGTCCAGAAGTCTGGAACCAAATCTTAAACTTTGAAAACCAAACGGCAGCAGTTTTCCTATCATTTATTTACATAAAAGCTCTTTCTTCTGTCTGGCGCTGCATGCCCTTGTATGAGAAGGATATTAAGGGTGCAGGAGTTAAAAAGGTTCAGCTGTAGGGTAAAAAGCATTAGGTAAATGATTGCTCTGAATCTTGCCAGGAACAGTTTGTATATTTACATTAAAAGTTGCTAACCTTATGCACAGAATAAAGTGCATTGAAAATTCCTAGCATCCTCAGAGTTTGAAAAAAATGGTAGAGATAGCGGGTCCTTGTCATGGTCTAAAGAAGCTCGAGTGTTCGAATTGTATAAACGGCTTTGATCACACATGCTGTCTGGATTTCCCAGGAGTGCTTCTATTGAGGGTGGAAGGCCTATGGAAGCAGGACATAAAGCTATCATTGCTTGAGAATTGATATATAAGAAAGAGCACTAATCAGAGATCTAAAAAAAAATATTTTCATTGGGTTTTAATAATTTATTTATTTATTTTGGAGGAAAGGAGGAGCAAGGTAAAGTTGCTGGTTTGTGTTGTTTTTTTGTTTTTTTTTTTTTTTTTTAAATCATGTAGTTACTAAAGCTGTGGTATTCAACTTCAGGATATAGTTCAGCCTTCACTTTAGATCTGAGAGTTCTTGCTTTAGCTCTTTGCTTCCTGTTTGTCAATATTCTTTGAAGGAGGGCAGATGCATTAAAATGTAACATCATTTGGCTGTAGTCGCAGGGATATTCAGATGTTGCTAATGGACATGTATGAATGCATACCACTCAGAAGAGCCAGCTAGGGGCTCTCTGGGGATTTTTTAAATTATTTATGCCTACCTGCTGCTCTAAATTACAGGTGTGTGCATGTGTATAATCCATTAATGGTTAGTATTCATGCACAAAAATATGCAACAGAGAATAAGCCTACTAGAGGAGTCCATAAGAGGCTTAGGCAGGTAGCTTTTCCCCATTCATCACCTCTCTTGGAAGCTCATTCTAACTGGCATCTGGGTGCCAGCACGCCCATGAAGGGGAATTGTTTATATGTACTTTGTGGGCTTTCAGAGTGTGAACTTGAAAGAAAGTGGGACTTGAAATGTGCGGTCATTTGTGAATTTATGTTTTATCTCCCTTCACTTGAAAATTTATGAGGAGAGTGACTTAGGGTGCTTGCGTTGTGTGTTCCAGGGCTTGCCCCCACTGATAACACCCTTGTTGGCGTGAAAGTGCAATGCAAATTATGACAGTTACAACCTTCTGTTTTGTTTAACCTGTCAGTGGATTTCCTGGCTCAGTGCTGAGGGCAATGGCGTGTTCAGCTAGTTCCATATTCACCTAAACTTAAAAGGTCAGGTTTCTACAGGCAAGCCTAGTCAAAGCTTAATTGATGAGGAGGGCAGGGGGACAGAATTTACTGTTCTGTTGGCTAGTTTCATATCGTTAGGTTGTCCTGAAAGCATCAGGCAGTCACAGCCCCTTTCATGTAAGTGCTGACCCTAGACAGGAGCTGACAATCAAAGGAGGCAGCCACAGGAACCAGTGCAAGTAGGCTATTGATTTTTCAGTTAGGTCTAAGTAGTTTGTAGTATGGGTAATGGGTGACAGAGGCAGGTATGTCATTATCAATGAGCTCCAGAACAGTAGCGACAGCCCCCGCTCATATTTCCTTCAGCACTGACAGTATGCATCCAGCAGTGGTCAATAAATCGCCCAACCTTTTACTGACAAGTGACTTGGAGGTGGGGGTGGGAGTCAAAGAGCTAAACTTCCGTACTTGAACTTGATGTGGACGCAGAGCAAGGATCTCGACATCTGCATTCCTGGTTTGTCAGGCAAAGAGCCGAGGAGAACGTAGAGAACAAAACAATGGTAGACGCGTGGCCAGGGAAGCTTAACTTTGCTTTAAGGCCTCTAGAAAGTCGAAGAGTTTTTCTCGTGGTCAAGTAGAATAGCTTTAAACACCAGTTTTCTATAAACGTGGTCTGCTTCAGTAGGTAATTTAGGTTACCATGGCAGGGTTTTGTTTTTACTTCAGTTTTGCTCTGCATTTAATCAAGGTTGTACTACCATAGCAGTACGGCAATCGCAGTCTGCCATTCAAAATCCACTTTTAATTCCTAGTTTCCTCTTCTTAAATTTCATATATGGAGACTATTTAAAGATATTGCAGCTTTCATATAAATCCAAAGTGCTAGCAGTAGTTTGTTCTGACTACCTGTTGGGTCGGTAGTAGAGTTACCAGTACTTTAGGAAGCTGAATAAATTTTTTATTACTTGGATTTTACTAGCTGTGGTTTCTGAATTTAATAGAGATAGATCCAAATTTTAGCTTTACACTTAATTAAATTCTGGAAGATATTGGGAGAACGTAAAAATTGTAATAAGGGGCAGTTGTTTTTATTTAAATACACTCGTATGGAAAAATCAGTTAAATGAACGCGAGTATCTTAATCTCCTGAAGTTTTCTAACGTTGATACTTTATTTGAAGGACGTAAGTTATCTGTATTTTTTTAGAAGCTGGAATTCAGTCAGGTTTTAAGCTGTGCACAGATGTTAACAAAGTAGCATATGCTTATAATTAAAAAAAAAATCTTTAGACAAATTGAAATAAAGCAGAAGAGTAAATGTTTTGAAAAACTTCCTTAAAATAACTCAGTGCTTTGGTATCTTGTTCAACAATGTTTGTAATGTTACACAGAGCAGGAATCTGAGACTCTGTGTGTTGAATGGCTGCTAAGTGTCATATGTGACTGAAACTTTTTCATCTGCCTGCAGCAGCTCAGGCCGTTTTCTTCGTGGCTGGCTTTTTAACAGCACGAGCAGTGTTGATGCAGACTCAAGAAGCGAGGTTGAAATTTTATCACTGGCTTATGAAATCCCTTACTAAATATTTGTATAAGCTAAAAACCTGCGTACCTGTATATTCGAAGCAGTTATAAAATTAATTGGTTCTAAAAATCTGCTTCGGTATTGATACAGTGCCTATTGAACAACCCTTTGGAAGAGGGGCTGGCTCGCTGTCTTCCAGAGGATAATTTTTTCAATTAGTGGGATCTAAGGTGTGCTGGGTTCTTTGAGGCCTTCGATATTTAATGGGAGTTTTTCCTCTGTCAGCAGCTACTCGTTTACTACATCTTGCAGGGCTTTTTTTTTCTTTCCCCATGTTAAACTAGGTAAAAAGTACAGACATGCAGGCTGAATCTTATCTTTTCTCATAGACAGGTACAGCATCTTTCACTGCATTTTTAGTGTTGCTGGCATGTTGTGTTATTGCAGAAATGTAAAAAGGAGCTGCAGAAAGGCGACAAATTAAATTTTCATGAAAGAAAACCCTAATCAGCACTGACAGGGTAAGAGAAAGATGATTGCCACTTGGTCATTGTGGAGAGGCACTTAGACTTGGTGTCAGTGCTTCTGTTAATGATGACTAATGTCTTTCTCGGAGAAAACGCATGCTCAAACATAATGCTACAGTCCAGAGAAAGAACGGAGAGATAGGCACTATTAAGGAAAAAGGCTGTGAATCCTTAAAACAAAAGCTCAGGGCTTCATCTGAAAAGGCTGTGGTGTTTTTGCAGGGCCGGAAAGCACAGCTGTAAAACTGTTCTCGTTTCACTCTGGAAGCAAAATAACAATCCTAAAAAAAAATATATATATACACACAGATATACGTGTGCGTATTATATACTACCTAGTATCCGCTGCTTTAATTCGTAAAGAAGGTAGAGCTGGCACTGACACTCAGGCACGCTAGTCAGAAGTAAACAGCCACATTTTATTCCTCTTCTGTTCATTAAGCTTGCTTTTTTAGAAGAACAAAAGCTGCTGCGATATATTGTTTTCTGAGCGCAGTGCTATATTCCGAATAAACCTTTCGTAGTCAAATGTGAAACAACTCAAAAGACCTTTTCAAATCTTGAAGCGTCGGCTGTTAGGTATATTGGCAAAAAAGAGGTGGCATGTGTCATTTCTTCAGCTTTTCCCAGAGTGAGACCTTTCAGAAGGGCATTTGCAATGCTTGTCATATTTTTTCATATACATCTTATTGGCCTGACAAGTCTAGAGGACCATGAGAAAACAGATGTCATTGCATTCAGACAACACTAATTACTCTGGGATTTTTGCAGCCTCAGTGCCTGCGTGTAACTGTCGATGATGACTGTTTATGTGGCCTATCGTGGGTACGCGTGGCACATTCAGATGGCACCACTAGTCTTTGTGTTTGCTGTTACCACACAAAACGATGTCAGAATCAGCAACAAGCACCGCGACAGGGGAACGCCTTAATGTGTGACTGTTATCTGTTGAAAGTGCTTTTTGTTAAAGATTGCTTTCACATTCCTTACTAGATTTAAGTATTTTAGCATCTCTTTGCTAACTGGAGTGCAGGGCTCTTAGCTGGCAGTTTTCACTGCGGTTCTTTATGTTGCAAGCTTTACTTTTCTGCAGTTGTATAAACACTGTATGAAAAATGCTGATTGACCCAGCAGTTGTCAGACATTTCCCATGTCTAACCTTCATACTGAACGGATAGATTTTTATATTTTTTATTTCTCTAATGTGGCACAATATGTGTTAGGAAACCAACAGTATAATCCTCTTCCAAACTGTATTGTTTGATATTTTCTTTATTAAATATTCTTGTCAACTGTGTCATTTCAGAATCTATTCCTCTGTAGCAATAACTGCTGCATGATCTTTAACACAAAGTTCAAACAGTGGTCACGTCCTGGCCTTCCTTTGTGTGTTATCTTGAATTTTGGTACGCGTTTCATAAGCAGAATAACCAATGTTAATCACAGATTGGAAAATAAAAGCTCCAATAATGTAACTTCACATGCTGATGAAGCAGAAATAGAAGCAGCTTTATCAAAGATGTACGATGAGATAAAACTGCAGTCTCTGCTGTACAGTTATAGTAATTATGACTAATGAACCGTCCAGTCTGGATGAAATGGCATGCCCACAGGGACTGTGGCCAATCAGTTGTGACTTATGCAAGCTGAACAAAACATTGATGGTGTTCCAGATTCCATATGAGAGCAGGAAGTGTGGTCTTTGTTTGGAACATCAGCTTTGTCAAGTTATTTTCAAGCAGTTTAGGAATAAACGGCGTTAGTAAATGAAGTCTTTTAAGAGCTTGGGGTTACTGGGTTTTATATCGGGCATAAAGAATTACAGTTTGCCGTGATCGAATCTACCTGAAGAAACCCCCCCTGTGTCGATGGCACGCTCCTGATGCACTATACTTCAGAGTTGTTTGATCACCTTGCTAGTCTAAGTCACTGAAAGCACGTTATGTTTAATATGCTGAATGCAGTGAAGGGGAAAGGTCCAAAACTTGTAAATATATATATATCTATTTAGACTTACTGTGGTAATCTATTTTTCAGATAAATTTGTTTGAGACCCGCTACTTGCATTTTAATTTTTAAGTACTCTGCATTTTAAACCAATCTATAATTTGTAAGTAAAAGAAGACAGGTACTTCGCAGGGTTAGTACCTGGAAGGCAATTTCTTATAGTAAGAAGGTTAATTCATTCAGGCAACATAAAATGGAATTCCGGTATGTTTTGACAAGGTATAGACTAGCAGAGTAATAATTTGAATCCAGCTTCTTTTTATGAAGGGAACGTGTGTAGTGGCAACAAAGGGAAAAACAAACTCACCAAAATTCTGAATCCTAAAATGGAGATTATAGGGGGACATCGGAAGTTAATTGTAGGGTAATAGCACAGCACAAAAAATACTTTTCTGAATAGAAGTTCATGCGAAGTTGTTTAGGCCCAATCTGGAAGCAGTTGTGAATCAGCTGGTTTGCTTATGTGCAAATGTTTGAAGGATTTGGAAGTAAAATGATCAACACGTTACAGATGTTAGCAATACATTACAATCAATTTAGCATTTTGCCTCTACCCTTCCAGGAAGCTATGAAGAAAAATTGTTTCAAAAATTAATTGCAAACAAACTATGGTGGAAAAAAAAACCAAAACCAAACCCTGAAAAACAACAAAACTCCACAACCTTAAAACATTTAAAACAAAATTAAAGTATCCTTTGACAAAAAATCTTTTAGGCTGTTGTACCGTTTAGCAATGGTGTTTATGGTAGTCAGGAAGATTCAAGATATGCTGTCTTTAATATCTGAAATTAATACATTGTCAAAGAAAATGGTAATTAGAGACTGGCCTACCTGAAATCTGGTGTGATTGCTGGTCTTTTGTATTGCTTAATAGAAAGGTGAGTAGTGATTTGACACATCTCTGATTTTTCTGAAACATAGTTTGAAAGAATCCATTTTCTCCCCCCACCCCACACTGTACTGAAACTGAAAAAGCTATCACTTTATTCAGTATTCTCAGATTTTTCCTGAAGTGGAAGAAATCACAAGCATATCTCCAGTATTTACCACCTTTTGTTCTGAACAAACCTCAGAGTGCTGCTAGATGTGGATTCAAGTAGATTTTTAAGTAAAGAATTTCTATTAGTCCAGAGTCTTCAGACGTGATTAAATTATTTAACTAACAAAACCAAACCAAACCAAATCACAACGCAAAATGAAAAACAAACCCCCCAAAAGCCCCCAAAGAAAGAAATCCATCCACACTAGAAACTGAAGTTAGCTTACCACTTCTGTTACTTCTGTTTTGGGAGTGTCCAGAGGAACGGCAAGGGACCTACTAAGAATCAGAATCCTTTTATTTTGTGTCTTGCAGCAAACATTTTTCATTAAATATTGCAAATGTGAAAAAAAAAACCAACCCTGTATACAATTAAGAGTATAATGTTAAGATAAAGAACGTTGGTAAGTAAATCTGAAAACTGACTACATTTTGGCTGCGCTAAATAATGAAGGGTAAGATCTTCTGGAGACTGTGAGACTCCTATATATGAGTCTCTTTCAGAATGTCCTCTCAGAATCAATCGTTTGTAAGGTATTATGTACATTACCTAATTTTACCACACAGAAGGTTGCATCACAATCGCTTTGATCTCATGATTGCATCAGGACTGTGCCAATGAAGTCAGGACTGAATTTGCTAGATGATGTACAAATGTACAAAACTCTTTTTTTGTTCTCCAAAAGAGTTAATATTTGTATTTAAATATCTGTAGAGATTGTATATATGTGTAAGTTATAACAATCTTTGGAAGAAGTATTCATCTGTATTAAGACAAGGCAATAACTTTTAGGTTGTTTGAGGTTTTTTTAGGAGGGCTCATTGTATAGCTGGATATTTTTCTTATGAAACCACAGTAAAATTCCTATACAGGAACAGTTTTTGACAAATTTGGGACACTCAGAGTCTTTACTTTGTTACCCTTTACAGATCTGAACAAGTTACTGGAGTTAAACAAGTTGTGTTTCTAAGTTAAAATACCACATAGTTGCAGATATTTAGTGTATGTAAACATTATGCAAATTAGAATTGAGGAGCGTTGGAGCTCAGGGTTTTAATTTTATCTTTGTGTAACCACGTGTATTTGTGTACCTACATTAAGATCCCTGTACCTTGTTAGTTTTATGTGGTAGCCATCTTCTTAAGTGAGAGTGGCTTCACGTACTTTTGTTCCTGTGTGCAACTTCCAAAGCCTTCGGAAAGGGCAGGCTTGCTTAGGACAGCTAGACTGTGTTTGATAGTTGATATGAGAGAGCTGGTGTTCTGTTCAAAAAGTGTGATCTGGATCGTCATCAAACTGCAAAGGTAGGTCTGTCGAGGACTGACTCTCTTAGGTGAGAATTCAGAGTTGGGCAGGTTGCTTACCTCTTGAAATTTGTTAGCTGTCTTTGGTGTCTTCTTACCTACCACAAGTTATATGGGAGTATGTGATGATTTGAGGACTGAGTATAAACTCTATTCCTGTGCTGGTTTAAATAGATTTTCCTCTGGTCTTCTAACTACTTAATCTCCCAGTGAAATTTGTTTTCTGCTCTTTAATTATCTTATGCTGATGAAGTGGTATAATGACCTGCTGTACACTGAGAAAAAAGAGATTTTCATGGAAACTTGTTCTGAAAAAACCTTTTTACCAATTTCTGGTCTCCGCTTGCCCATGAGCATGAGAATTTTTCACTGATGGGAAAATTGCCTCCTCCTGTTCTGCAGAATATTGTTCCTGCCATTTCATTTTCATTACATGTTGGAATGTAAACCTGAAATGGGATTTCTTTGAGCTGCTGGGAATGTTCTCTGCCTCAGACTCTTGCTGGATAAAAAAAAAAGTCCATCAGCTTTTGACTAAGATACCTCTTGGTTAATGATTTCAGATGTTTTCTGTATGTTAGGGATTCTACAACTATGACTGTTGGTGATTTTCCCGTAGGCTTTCATGTTAGAGTGGGCACGGCGACTGGTGCTTATGGCACACTGTAGGAGTAAATTGGTCTTCTGATTCAGGAGACAAATTGAATTAGTTTTGTGCTTGAGGCAGATGTAGGAAAAGCTGGTGAAAGTGTGAATACGTTGGCTTTTCGAAGGTTTTCCTCATAACAAGGCATCTTTAGTTGCCCATTTAGGGAAGATTTGTCTTATTTGCAAAGTTCTGGTGATGCAGGGGCATGCTTTAAAGGATTAAAGGTTTGCCCCTTGTTACTCTTGGACTGGATTCGAATCTTACCTGTGCTGATCTAAGTGCACAATAACTCATTTAACTGAGTTGTATCCCATTGCTATAAAATGAAGTAGAGCCTGTTGGAGTCAGAAAGAAACCGTTTTCCTATTATGGCAGTTTTGAGATTTTTTTTTTTTTTTCTGCTACCCCTGGGATAAGGTGGTAAGTCAAAACTTCAAAAAGCCTATGGAAACTAGTGATGTATGAAGAAAGAGATAGTCCATTTAAATATATTTTGTTTATTTTGACCTCTTGGCTTTCAGTGTCAATCACCTAGATCTTTTGGGAGGTGTGACAGTGATAGAAAGCAATGATCAATAGCCTCCAAAATGTAACTACGCAGTCAAAACTAAGGCTTTTTTTTTTTTTTTTTTTTTAATAATCAGAATGCTTGTTCTGTTTGAGAACATGAACACCTTATTATTCCACTGAAACCTTTCCTTCACAGTGGTGTGCAACTACTAGAAAGTAACATTTCTCATGAGCAATTCCTACTTGAACTGATACACAGCAGTTCGATTGATGTACAGTTCCAACAGTGAATAGACATATATACCAATGAAAATTCTATTTCGGGAATTGTTTTATCATCTCTACACTTTAGCACTTGTTTGGTGTGTCTTAGGTATTTGTTTTTCAGGGGTGTCCACCAAGATATTTGCAGATACTATGCTGTTGCTTGTTAAGTCTGGATTCTAGATATTTTTGTTGTTCTGCCACCTCTCCTTTGCTGTTTTTAGGCATTAAGTGTAACCTTAAACATTTTTATTTCTCTTTGTTGCAAAAGAAATCTTAAGGTCCTATGGTCTTTTGTTGCTTGTAGGTAAGTGTTGCTTTGCTTTTTTTTCCTGACCCTAAACTAATACAGTAAATATCACAATGCATAATATTAATCTTTCAGAACTTTGTCCTGTACGGGGAAAAATAAATAATTAGAGATAAGTAAGAGGGGAATGATGTGTAGGTATAAATACTCTGTAGATTTAAACATACTGCACGGTAACTCTAGGTCTCTTTTGAGATAGTAATGAAAACTTAAATTGTGCACCTCATATATTTAGGGCCAGTGAGCCTATATGGTTTTATTAATGTGCTATAAATCTTATAGTCACAAGTGGTGTTTACTACTGTGCAGTATTTTTAAAAGAAAATTTATGCCTCACTGCAGAAGGAAGGTAGATCAGTGAAAAAATACAAGGGTGGATCTCAAACATTTATCCAAATCTGACAAGTATTTGCAAAGAATTTACTCCTGTAAATTTCTGCTGAGAGCAAGTGATAGGTATTCTAGCCTTGATTTTAACAAAATCCACAAATATTTATTTATGTGTGCACAGATAAAAGAAGGGCACATCTTTTGTCATTGTTTATACACAAGAACCTTGTACGTGTTTCTATATGACACGCTCTGGATCATGGGATGAGCTTTTAATTCTCTTCGAAAATGGATTATTCCTCATTTTTAGTGTAGGACCTAGATGACCTTAGTGGAGACTCTGGTGACTTTTCTGAAGGACTAGTGATTTCCTTGGTGTGACACATTTTGTCAGGCTTTGTCCATGTGCATCTTTCCCTGCATATCCCCCTTCTTCTGGAGCCAGCAGTATTCCCTAAGCAAAATTGGGTGGGTAGTTACACTAACTCAGCGTGTAAGTTAGAATGAGCCACAGAAACTCAAGACAATTTCCCACTCAGAAGACTGGTTTGATCATCTTCTGGTGGATGGTTTGAGTTGTCCTCCTTTATAGCACGTAGGAAAATGGTCTCTGTGGTCTCTAGGGAATGGCAGGAGGTTACTGCAGCCGTGATTCAGTCCAGTAGTGAAGCTGCCTGCTTGGAAGTTCCTTGTTTAATGCTGTTGAAAGGGCAGTGGTTATTTCAGCAAGGAAACATTTTTTATTTGTATGGGTGCATTGTAGATTGCACAGAGAAATGCAGTTAATGTACCATGGGTAACCTTCCATGCCCCTTAAACTTGCACTTCCACCTTGCAGTGCTTAAAATATTAGTCAGCAATACAAACCAGATATTCTGGATGCCTGAAGAGATGTTAAAAGTTTTGTTACGCTCTTTATGCTTAGGATTTAAATATCAGGCTCTCGTGATATTTAAAAAGAAGGCACGTGTACTTTACGGTGTGGTTTTGAATCCCACAGATGGCAACAAAAGCACTCCTCGTGATGGAGAGGGGCACAAAACAGTTAAAAAAGATGATCATGGAACATGTGAAAATTCTACACCCTGACATACCTGGCACTGGACTCACACTTGTAGTTAGGTGATTGCCCATTTGGCTCTTAATGTGTAGTGTTGAGAGATTATGATTATTATTGTGAATATTTAAATAATCTAAACAGCCTCAATAATGGGAGACCTTTTACAGCTTTTGTTTGTTTGTTTCTTTTCTAATTGGTGGTCCATAGCATGTATTTTCTGTCCTTCCTGCAGCCTTCAGAAACTTCTTAAAGAAAAAGTATTTCTTTTGCCACGTCCTGTTGGTATGGAAAGTTGCTATAAATGGTGAGGAGGAAATAAATGGGACATTATATATATAGTTTACCTTAAAAGGTTGGACTAGATGACCCTTGAAGTCCCTTCCAATCTGGTGTTCTATGATTATAGCTGTTTGGGGTCTCCTGTTCCGTTTGTGTGATACTGTGTGTGCATAGTAAATTTGAACTTACAACTACATACTCCCTCAGGTAACTCGGCACAAGCTTGGCCTGAGCTGCTGCCGTCCTGCCTTTCCTGCTGACTGCCATTATACCAGCTCTGCGGTGCGTGTGCTGAGCCAGTTCAGCAGGCTGATCCCTTTAAAAAAGAATCCTCCCACCCTAACAGAGCCAGTGTTCAGCTGGCTGAGCTCCCTGAAATAGTTTTCTGCGTATCATTACCTGATGTTTGTGCTAGTGCAAGATCCGTTTGGTGTAGCAGATGTTTAACAGAGGAGTGTGCTGCTGCAGCAGCCTGGATTTATGTTTGCTTAAATAGCTGTGGAAATGATGCTCTCGGTCTGCTTTTCACAAGGGTTGCTCTTTTGTTCATCCTCTGCATTGTAGGAAAAGGTACAGATTTTTCACCTGGAAAGGTGAAGTTTTTTCTCCTAGGCATTTTGTAGATGTAGAAGTTTGAATGTCAAAAAAAATTATTTTATTTTTTTTTAATATATTGGCTTATGTTACAAACAACAATGAGGATCTTTGTGATTGTCCTCTACTGTTCTGCTGAATTCCTGTTAGCCCTTCTGAGTAGCCCTAGTTATTAAAAGATTCTTCTTCTTCTGACCCCTCTGACACAAGCTTTCAACCCCTGCAGCTTTTGGGACACATGTTCTGTCACCCTTTGGATACTCTGGAGAACATGGAGGAGAATTGAGGCATGCACTAATGTGCCCTAGTACCCTAGTTTACAGATTTATTATGCTCCTGGGAGAGCAGTGCCTTGATGTATCCTATTATCTTGAAATCACCCTTAACTCAATCCAGGCTAGGATAAAAAAAAAAGACTGTTGTTTTTTTTTTTTGTTTGTTTGTTTTTTTGTCATCTCTTTACAGTGTTCAGAATGGTAAATATAGTCAGGTGCATGTGTAAAAA
>JAAGNO010004793.1:0-32500 GCA_033439905.1 Ceryle rudis | reverse complement strand
TGTTGAAGTGTAATTAAAATTAACCACTGTCACAAAATCTGTCTACTGGAAGGTATAACCTAAATATTTGAATAACTAAGATTTTGGAAGTATTCATGACTTTGCAGGAAATTACAGTCATATCCATTTACTGCAGACGGAAAACCACCATGGAATTTTTTGCTAAATTAGTACTTTTTGTGTAAGTACAAGTAAGAGTCATCATGTCAGCATGATTTTTTTATTTTTTTTCCCCCTAGGTGTGGTGATTTTGACTATTCATGGCCAAAAAAATTAAGTACAGTGGGGCAGTTACATGTTTTCCATGGCTAAGTATGAGTCTAACAATTAAAGAGTACTGGTTGGGGTTGGTTGGTTTGTTCAGTGTGTTTGTTATATTTGTAATTGTGTGGAATGGTGGCATTTACATCAAAAAATACTGGAAAAGCTACTACTGTATGTCAGTTTTTCAAGTTCTGTTAGCTTAAGGTGAACATTTTTTAGTACAAAACCAAGGCTAACGAATCTATTCTCTTTCCCTCTAGATTCTGTCCAAAAATAAGTGATACTTGGTACTCTGTATTCAATATTAAGTTCCCGGTCTCTTTCTTTGTATACATTTTATTTACCCTTATTTTATTTGCCCGGATTCTCAGCTACAGTACTGGAATCAATGGAAACTTTTAGGTTTGCACCTACAGGTGGCCTTATGATGAAACCATGGTTGGTCTCTGCTTGTAGCGTTAGAAAAGTTACTTGATTGATAGATGTCAATGGAGATAGATGACAATGATAGATGACAATCCCGAGGTGCTTGGATTTACCCCTTGTTTTCTAATTATCACTAAAGAACACAAATCTATTGGAATACAAACTTTATGGAATTAGAATCTGTTGTATTGGGGATATTTTCATATCCCAAAGATAGGCGATCTTTATAGTTGGATGTTTCTTGGAGGTTATTATGAGGTTATATTCAGGCAAAACTAACTCGTCGAGCCAGCAGGCAGAAGCCATGCCAGAGAACACCTGTACAGGTGCAATTGCAGGATATTTTCAGAGGCACAAAATATTTCAAATGTTAACAGGGAAATTAGGATTTTAATTGAGGTCCTTCAAATGAGTTGGAAATGCTTATGGAGTGTGTTGTGATAAGGATCATGGAAGGGGAAATATCAACCCTTTCAGACTTAAATCATCGTGTTTGTCCAGAACGCTCTGGGAGGAAAGTGTCTGGTGTTAAATAGTGTGAGGATATACCAGTTAGTATTGTCAACTGCCACTGATTTCTGCTGTTGTTTTAATGGAATATTTATGTATTTTTTTGTTAAAAACACAGATCTCTGTTTCTTGTTTTGGGAACGTTCCCAAGTACTCTTGGCAATTTGACATCCTTCTCTATACGTTGGATGCAACATCATTTACATTGGGTCTGGATTGCTTTTCCAACACAGATCCCAGAGGCAAAGATTCCCGCTCCAGAGAATGCAATTTCATTGATATCTGAGGTTGTGTGTCCTTAGGTAAAAGTCAGTTGTTTCTTCTAAATTTATGCTGAAATTTTAAAGTTGCTTTATCTCGTGTTCTGGGGCAAAAGTAGTGACTTCTACCATTTTTTCCCCCCTTCCTCAGAGTGCTCATAGGATAGCAGTCGGATATTACAGGTATGACATTTTCCTCTGGAGAAAGTCATTAGTGTATAAATATTGAATTGTGGCTAGCTCTGAAAACACACAAAAACTGACTCCTGTAACCCTAGTGCAGGGTTGTTTGATCTGTAAGGCTGCAGGTGCACCAATGTTATTTAGAAACTTTAATTACGGCTATTATGTGGAAAAAACTCTTCTGATACACCTTGGTATCTCTTGGATTTAAACAAGCCTGTGCAGAAGTGTTTTCCCTTCCCTGCAGAAAGTTTTCTCGACAGATAATACTTGGAAAGCAAGAGTTAGGTTTTAGGTTTTTTAATTTCGGCTTTGGTTGTTTTGACTTGACAGATTTCCCTTTTTAATTATTTTCAAGTCTTAAGCTGAAGTCTTCTGGACACTCCTTGACTCTGCGTTTTGAATGTAGACATAACTAGTTAGTACTGCTAGAAAATTCTTACAGAAGCCCTGATTAAAGGATTTTAACAAAGTAGTTAAGATACTAGTTAGGTTCATTTCTTTCCTTCGTCCGTGACTTTTGCATCTTAGCTTGATGGAGCTGGGAAATCAGCATAAGAACATTACCATTCATCTAAAAACTGGAGTAGAATTTTTTCTATTTGCTTTTAAAGATATGCCAGAGTTAATTTCCTGATCTGTTTGCAAAGCTGCAGAATATTTTGATTTATTTTTGTTGGTTTATTTTATATTTATTGCCAAATGGCTTGTCCACAAAATGCAAATAGTACAACATAATATCTCTGGAAATTCTCTTGGCATACTCAGTCTAATTTACTTTAAACAACTCTGTCTGATTGCCATTTTCGAAAAGAACTGAATAATTACTAAACTGAATTCCAACAATAAACACAGTTTTGCTGGAAAGAAAAGTAGATAAAGCATATGTTTACGTGAGTGACACAATAAACGGTTTCTCTGTGCAGTTTGCGAGTAGTGATTATAATTTCATGTTAATAAGATGCAGGAAAATGTGCTGAAGGAACAGTGCTTTGCTGCTTTTGTCACAGTTTCATCAAACTGATTTTGTCAGCACTGGAGCATAACCCTTGCCACATCAGTTTGAGTGCTCATTAGGCAGCAGATTTGTCTGAATCCTCATTAAATTGATTAACTCATTTACTTATGGATGATGACATGTTATGTGGTACAGGAATGGTGGTTAGAGACTAGAATCAAGGCTCACGTTGACTTGCTTGGTATTCACTTGTTCATTTATATCCTCAGTAAATTGCTTCATTCAAGTGCCGTAGCATCGGTCATTTATGTTTTACAGCGGTGTGGCATCTGCTAAAGGCTCGAACTTCACGGTGTGTAAATGTGCACCTCTGTAGGTAAAGCAGTTAGACAGCAGTTTAGAAGTTCCTTAGGTTTATAGCTTGCTTTAATTCCCTATTTATTTCACTCGGGCACTAGACCCTCGTAAAGAACCTAAAAGGCTCTCTTGAAAATCTGTTTAAATTAAATGCTGAAAGGGAAGCAAGTAGAAAACCTCTTCAGTTATTCAGAAGAGGGAGATGTTACTAAGAGAGGATGCTTAAAGCAGTTTTCTGAAAGATAGCTTCTGGAAAACTGATCACAATGAGAAATCAGTTGATGATTTAGATCAGATTCGATGTATGCACCTGATCTAGAAATGTGTATTTTTAACATTTTGTTTATGCTGATAAGCTTCTGATATTTTAAGGTGCTACGCGGAAGTGCTGATTGTGTGCAAGTCATGCTGAAATTTAAATTATGGATGCCAACTGCAATTTTGGTCTTCATATATGAAACTAGGAAAAAAAGTTTAAGCCTGCAGGTTTTAGTAAATAATCAACATTTTTGGTCTGATTCAGTGCCCCTGCAATGAATGAATGGCAAGGCTCGAATCAACTCATCTATGTATTTACTAAAGTCAAGATTAATCAAAGATTAAAGTTGAGGTTTTTGAGTCAAGGTTAAATGTGGCTTTAGGATAGCTCAAAAAGTAGTTGAGTACTTCAGACCTTATGAAGATGAAGAAGCCCGAATTCTCGAGTGGTCAAATTATTTATTGCAATAAGAATTGAATTTGCTTATTCTGCACTGAATGTGTCACGATCATGAAGTAGTGTGAAGATGTCCTCTGCTGTGAAGAAGCAGAAAGCTTTTTATATTAGTAGGATGCAATACAAGCCTAGTCTTGGACTGTGGCAGTACTGGAGAACCACAGTTGACAGATGCAGGCCAGAGATCTTCCTCTCTAAATGTAGAACCAGAAGCAACAGGTAGCTACACATTGGTCAAAGAAAACAAGAACAAAAGCAACACTTTCGAAGACCAAAGAAGAAATTATTGACCCAAGTTTTAGAAGCATTCCTTTCAGTGACAGTACTGGCTTAAGCTGTCCTCAGGTGCCCTCTTATCACCTTGTTCCCCTCCCTTCCCCTGGTGTTCCTGGGAAAGTGTTTTGAGTGAGGAAGTGAGTCAGACTAAAACCATTCTCATCATCTCCTTCACCCTTTCATTTTTTTCCCTTCTCCTTTCCACCTTAGGTTACTTTCTATCTGATCACTTGTCCAACTCCAGCTTACCACATGACCTAAAACACACTACTGTTAGAACAGAGGGTTTGGAGTAGCAGTAGGAAGTGACTGGGGATGGGTGAGACGAGGCACAAGCATAAGCTGGGCAGCCACTTGCAAAAATGCTTGTGAAACTGGAGTTTGAATGGAAAATGGTAGAGGGAATAGTGTTTGAATGGCTTGGGTAATGAGACAAACTTTTAATGGACAAGGGAGTTGGAAAAAAGGTAGACCATTGAGGGATTTTATATCCTTTTATATGTTTAATTAGAGCTGTGTGATTTAATTAGAGCTGTGTGATTGTGCTTTGCTTTAATGTAAAAAATAGCCATTACTTATTTTTTTTAATAATTAGCATATTATATGCACTACAGCACTAACTATTGCAAGTTTTTATAATAATAAAAATGACTGCCCCCAATTCAGTCTTTGAATACAGGTAGACACTCTGATCTTCTCAGACTTCTTAGAAGGTTAGCACTAAGTTTGCCCAGAATCGAGACGCGAGAAAGCATGGAAAAGGACCTTTGTACTGTAATAGTTGCATCGCATTTGCGGTTATATTTGTTTATAAACACTTTCATTGAGGAACTAGTCTTGTTTCATTGAGATAGTGACCAAAGTGCAAGTAAAGATTTTTCCCAGAAAGAGAACAAAAACAGCAGAGAAAATCTTTCTCCCTTTCTGTAAAAGGAGCTACCGAATTAAACAGAGCTAGAATTTCACCCGCACTTTCATTTTTTTGGAAGAAACAACTCCAAACGTGTTTCATTTGGAACTTTTTTTACTATTACTGCCCTTTACTAAGGTATGTCTGTCTTTGGAACGATGAGGAGAGTTCGAAAAACAAGTTGTAGGATTCTTATTTCAGTCTAGTGTTTCTGTAGAATCGTTTTAGGATCGCAGAGTATTTGCAATGTGCACGTGCAACAGAGTTAATATTCAAAGAGGAAATTGGTGATCACAGTTAAATTACTGAGCTCTAAATTTTTCTACATCCACCTATTTTCCCTCTTCACTTGCTCTGACAGTTATAGACCGCTTCCTTAATGGGGCTTGCATTGGAAGATAAGCCTGCATGTAAACAAATTAACTTTTCTTAAATGGAGAGCCATTTCATCTGCAATAATGTACCAATTCATAAACTATCAGAAGCATATTTAAAAAAAAAAAAAGAAAAAGATAAATGACCCATTGTATAACACTTACTATTAGGCAGACTAGATGTCCCTGTGTTCTGGGAGATAAGGCTCTTGTATTATTACACCCTAATAAAATGAGTTAATGTTTTAGTATCACAGATAAAAGGACAGTTGGATATATTTAATAACCAAACTGAGAAACACTTAATTTTAGTTGTCTGTAGCAATATAACACAAATTCCCCTGTAAAACAAATTGCACTTTTGGAATATACTTTAATGTGCATTCGACAAAGGAGAAAATGAGGTGATTGAAGTTCAATTTGTAGCATGTTATTAACCATTTCCGCTTGACTAGATGCGTAAAAGGATAATGGATGAGGGTTTTATTATTGCCTTTCTGCTAAAATGAAGTGGTGTAAAAGATAAGGTGATGAGATTAATGAATATAAGGAAAAGGCGTAATCAATCAAACTCCAACAGGGAGATATGATGACAGTACTTAAGATTTGCAAGGATACGTGTTTTAAACAGTGGATTTTATCAACGCAGATATTTCGGTTGGGTGGAATGCTGAGAAGCAGATACCTGCCAGTTTTAGTTAGCCTTTTGATAGGTTCTCTATGCTGCTGTATAATTGAACCTTCAATAATTAATAGAACATATTAAAGTTGGTAAGTCTGTTTTTTATTTAAAATCCCCATTTTAAAAAGCCTGTGCGATTATTAAACAAAGGCAAACAAATACAACTGCTGTCAAGCAGGAACAGTGTCTTGTTGATCAGTTTATCGGTTCTTCACTGGTGGAACACTCTTAGATGTGTCTGGATGAGTTACTTTTAGTCTTTGTGCCACCGCCTCACGTTTCACATCCTAGTCACTTGAGTAGCTACTGTTCATGTCGTCGTATGTTCCTGCCCCTGTTACCAGTGCTCAGCCATTAAACTACACAAAGTTGCAACTTCCAACTCTGAGTAAACAACCATTATTAGCTTGTAGAGATAAATCTGCAAAAGTTTCTAGCTGTAAAGATGTTCTTCCTTCTAGGGTGTGATGCTTTTACATTGCAGATCTCAAATGCAGTACTTACTTCCTCTAACACACAGCTTAAAATTACGAACCTACTTGAATATCTATATTGCTAACATGTTATGGAAAGAATTGATTACGGGTATTTTTGATTTTCACCGATGCCAGATCTCAAATTGTTAAAATTACTGGCAAGTACTCCAGCTGCAGTTACTCGTAGAGAAAACCCTCTAACCAAAAGGTAGGTCTTCTATCTTAAACTACACCTTTTTTCTTTACAGAAGAATATTGAGTTGCAAACTACATCACTTAAGACTTGCAAATGCCTCTGCAAAAATATTTTTTTCATATGCCTTCAATGTCCTGCTCTTTTAAAAAACTATATACCTTTTTCAGAATGTGGGACGGACTGGGAAGGGAGCCGCTCTCCTCTCTTTTTTCCCCACTTTAAAGCTTTAAGAAGGGCTCCCACATCATTCCTTCAAATGCAGTTAATTTACTTGATAAGAGTTGCCTATGAAAGTGCTGCTTTAAGTTAGTTTTGTAAATGAAATATGCACGAGGAGGATAAATTGTTGCATTTTCTCAAGGAACTGTTCTTGGCAGCACTTTGGGCAGGATGAATAGGATATTGCTATGAGGTCAGGTTTGTCTAAAAAAGCAGCTTAAAATACTCTTTTTTTTCCTCTTTTGACTTCAGCATTTATGAAACACTGTTACATATTGGCTGGAACCTGGTGCTTTGTAAATACTCCCACATTAGACTTGACTTTTTCTGGCTCTTAGGAAGACTTCCAGTTGTGCAAAACAGCATCGTGGATTTGTAAGATAAATGCACAACACAGCCCAGATTACAATTCTTCACAAGAACTGATATTTTCACATAGACTTACTTGTCTCTCTCCTCCTGTCATCTGCAGAATTCTTTGATAGGTTATTTTTTATTGGGCCCTCGGGAGTAGCAAGTTTGAGATTTAATACCCCAGGGGGAATGGCAAGGCAAATCACATTGTTGGATCAATTGTTCAGCTATCTCCAGACTCCTGTCTGTGTATCTTACACTTGAATCACATTTCCAAGCCTTTCTTATCAATCATTTGGACTAGAAATGCAGTTTAATTTTCTATTGCATTTCTAAACCAAAATCCAGGTTATGTTCCTGTTCCGTTACCCTAGAATCCTAGATGTGGTCATAGACCTCACATTAGCTACGTCTGTGGCTTGCTTAACCTTGGAAAAGGGTCTGTACTTGTAGGAGTGATTTGAAGCTGAATTTAAATTACTCTATTTTGATCAGTTTACTAAGGTGAAAACCAGCAGTTATTGTGGAAAACCTCCTCTTCCCATTGGTTTTTGTTCTTTACAAACACACAAGTCAAATTATTTGGTCAAATTATGAACCTACTTGAGTATCTATATTACTAACATGTTCTGGAAATAATTGATTACAGGTATTTTTAATTTTCACTGATGCCAGATCCCAAAAATCAAATTGGTCAAATTATTTCTATGGGTGATCTTAAAGAAAGAGATTCTCCCTTGCAGCCATGGGCCTTAGCAAAACCTTTTTTCACTGAGTCTAGTCATCTCCTTTACCTGAGAAATTAACCTGCTTTTACAGGAATAGAAGCTAAATGTAAGAATACAGGTAAAAAAAGGGAGGTATTTTCATGTAGGTTTTGATTTTAAAAAGTGCATTTAGGGGACATGTCCTTTGATAACTGAGTACCATTTCTCTACGTTGTTCTACCTGCGTTCTTTGGTTTACAGTAAATGAACTAGCAGTGAGTGGAGAAGTGCTTGAGCCGTGGAGGGTTTATTAGCAGCACTGTGCTGTCTCTTGTCCCAACCTCTGAGAGCAGGACAGAAAATTTCTATAGCATTAAGGACTGTGCCATAGGGTAGTGACCAGGCATCCCAAATAAGGCAAAAGGATGTAATTGCACAGCAGCCCCCACAGCTACTCCAGTTTACTCCAAGGAGATTTGGTTCCTGCAGCAATCTAGAGTCTGTGCAGCACAAAGGTGGCACTAAGCCATTTTTCCATTCCCATCCCTTTGCAGGCTGCACCTTCTGTGCCATATCTCTCAGAAGACATAGCACAGAATCTCTTAATGTAAGCTCTTGGATTGGGCAGCTCTGGAGTCTGACTTTTCTCTTTGCCTTCAAGAGGCATGTCTGTTCTGCTGTGTATGGGCTTGGTTCCCATTAATGAAGTGATCAGATGCAGGCTTTCATGATGACTGGTTCTCTAACTTCCTGCCAGATGTGTGGGGGTAGTCTTTGGTTTTGTTTTGTTTCTGCTGAAGGGCTATGAAGGTCAGCTTACAGGTCATCCAAAAAAAAAATATATATAAAAAACCAGTCCTCCTTTTTGGCATTGAAACTTATTTTTTCATTGCCCATTTGCTTCCTTCTCCTCACCCATCTTCTGCAAGATCAGATGAAAATAGCAGACGCTGGAAACTGACTGTATTGCAGGTGCATTAGTTCCCTTCTGTCTTGGTTGTAGTTGCTGCTTCCACTTGCACGTGTTTGCTGGATACATAGAGAAGCAGCTTGCCCCTGAGAGAAGTGACATCCTTGAAGTGGTGAAATAGCAGGTGCAGGGCACAGCAGTTGGAAATCTGATGTGACTATTCTGATTTGCTCTTCCAAAGAGGAATCTGAAGAGGCGGTTACAGCAAACACAAACCTGTCTCTTCTAAATAAATTAAAAATCCCCTCAGTGGCTAAATACCTTGAAGAGACAGCAGACCAGAGTTAGCTTTGACGTTGTTTTCTGTGCTCTGCTTTTGAGATGCGTGCTCCTGTATATTATCTTTCACTGTATCCAGTTATACTGCTGTGGATACCAACTGCTGTGAGTCATTAGTCTGGAAATTGGCCTAGTTTTCAGACTTTGTACTTCTTAGAGATCAACCAATATAGTCTCATAAAGATTATCTCCAAGGCATTTCTGCACTAGGAATTTTATAAAAAAAGAGAGACCAACCAAAGCTTTAAACTTTAAAAAAAAAAACCAACCAAACAAAACAACCTGCAACATGGTAATACCTTCTTGTCATAAAAAAAAGGAATCTCTGGTTGATTCCTTTTCTGATTTTCTCAGCTGCTTCCATCTTTTAAAAAAGAGAAAGCTTTTAGGGCTTTTATTTAATCCTTTAAATAGTTTAGATGGGTTTTTTTATTGCAGTAGTTTTACATCACGGCATAGATTTGAGCCACTAGTCGAAATAAGATGAACAAAGCACAATAGCATAATGTTCAAAATTGGAAAGGGACAAAGCCCTCTGCTAAGCGATGTAATTTCGTTACAAGTTTGTAAAGTATTAGAAGGTGCTTCTGATATGCAAGCAAAACAATAGGGTTTTTTTCTTCTCAGAATTATGAAAAGAGGGGTCTGACCAAAGTGAGTCAGGTCTGATGGTGTAGGAGGGAATAACAACGCAGTAATTCCCACAAAGCAATTTTCTTTGTCTGGAAAATAGACTGAAAGCTCAAACTGATCCCAGTGTGAGCGATTACACATAGGTGAGGAGGCCGCAACCCTACCACTTACTTTCTCTAATTTTCCTTCAGTTGCCTTACAGAAGGAACAAAAATAACTGGTACCCTTTGTTGCATTAAGTCTTTCCAGGAAGAAACATGATCTTGAAACCTTTCAAACATATCCAGTACTGGGGAGTTCAGACACAGAATAGTTAAAACCAGTCCTTGCTGGTGCGCTCCAAGGGTATTGTTAACTCGCTTACTTAGAGACACACACCTGGTTATCTTCCACATAAACTGCAGCTGAATGAGTCCTATGTTGTCTTGCTTATATTAGGAAGGTTTCTATATGATTATATTTTAAGTGCATGGCAAAAAACTTGGATCATGGTCATACTTATCACCTCAAAAACATACTTTTTTTTTTTTTTTGCTTAAACAGTGCTAGGGAATAAACTAAAAACATGAGGTTTTGTTTTATAACCTCATTGCTAGTAATAATGATCACTTTCAGTTGATCACAGTCTGAATTTGTATTTCCTTTCTCTTAACTCACAAGGAGACAGGAAGACAAAGTAAATGATCAGTTTTCATAAAGGCAAAATTTGGAGCATGTAAAGGCTCCTGTTCTTTGTCTTTTAGTTTTCTTTATTAATAAACTTGAAAGTGAGCTAAGTAACGAGGTAGCAGTATTTGTGCTGACACAAAGTTACGGTGTTAGCACAAGAATAAGAGAGTTCTGGGGAATCTTTTTTGAGTTGTTTAGACACCTACTCCTCAGTTGCATGGGTAAAATGATGGCAAGTAGATTTTACCCACCTAATTTTCCAAAATTCTGCCTCGTGCAGGGTTAGCTAGCATGGAATTCACCACCGCACCATTATTGCTATAGAGGCTTAATATTAGTAATACTTTATTTCATCATTTTTGATCCAAATTCCATGACTTAATGTGATCAGCTTCTTTGACAGCTTCTACACAGTGAGAAATCATTTCACTGAATTTTGCTCAGTGATGCTTAAGCTCTCTTCTTGAGCTTTTGCAGGTAATGTAATTTTTTTTCCAATGTATACCAAATGAAATCACCAGAGCTAGCTTTTTTAGTATTTACGCTGCGTATGTTTAACTGACGGAATTCATTGACACATGAAATCATGAAGTTGTGTAATTTAATGCAGTTTGCAAAAGGGTTATGGAATCTGTCAATCTGTGTGGACATCAAGACTAGCCAGAACTGTACTTAATTAGAATGGATTAAAAGCACTTTCCAGATTTTAAAACTTACCACATATATAATGAAGGAAAGAATGAGAAAATACTGTATTTACTCACTGTGCATAACTATTTTCTGCTTTTATGCAGTCTCTCGCTTGTTTTCTTGTGAACATGTATACACACGTGACTGTACCTGTGCATACCGATGCACTTTCATAATGTTATCTTCAACCTTAAATGATTTAAGTAAAGATTATAAGCAAAACTAGATCAGTACAGACCCGCTCACATGAGGCATAAGCAAAGACTGATTCAGACTTCCATGTTGGAAGACAATGCACATCTCAGAGGTTCCTCTGTACAATTTATTCTTATGCCTATTCTGAGTTATTTCAGTATGGTTAAAAGAGATCTCAGGCATTTGTTGTCTGTATCTTTTTACTTGGTACATGAAATCTGTGTAGATATTATCATCAGCACTATAGCAAATAGCAGAAATAGGTAACCCTGACAGGGTAAAAATTGTCACCAGTCTCCTTTGCATCTATGGATTATAAACACTGACACAAATGCATAAAGGTTGGGGTAACGAACTTCCAGGTTTATGCATGTACTTTTTTCTTTATGATCTTCATATGATCTAAATGTGTTATTGTGTGTGGCGGGCTGGGGTTACACACATGTAAGTGTCACATAACCCTTCCACCCTGCCATGAATTTCTGTTTTCTAAGATACTTTTTGCTGCTTGCAGGTGTTACAGTGACATTTCTGGAGTGCATGGTTTACAGGCTAAAGTGGGAGCCATGCTGCTTTTTTAGTGTGTTTTTAGATGGGTTATGGGAGATTGCTTTAGAAAGGCTGCCCGTGGTAGTGTCTGTAATAAATTATTGCTAAATCTGATTCTGTAGCGTTTTGCATCTCAGGAATTGATGATTATCATTTGCATGCATGTTTATTTGAAACACGCTGAGACTATCGATTTGTCTCACGCACGTCAATGGACAACTCATTGATCACTGTTTGCCTGGCTTGTTCTGGAGTTAGTGGTAGAACCTGCGGATGGACACAGAAGCTAAAATGACCACTGGTTTGGAAGGTGAGAGCCGAGTTGTTTGGAAATTGTTACAGTTAATTCCTCATGACAAACTGTCCCAGATAATGTAAACAGCTGGAGGAGCCTTTTGTAGCTACCTTTTGATGAGCAGACCCTACTGACTCTTAAATCAGAACATAACAGGCTCACTAAATCAAGACATCAGTCAGCTCCTACGAGAACCTGTGAATTCTTGCAATTTCTGCTCCTTTTTATCATAAATAAACCCGCCGTCTTACTTTCCAAGGAAAATGACTTTACATCCTTAACCTTGCAGGGCTTGCAGCCACCCAAACCTATATTAATTTTCTTCTTTTTGAACTTCTGCTTTCTAGGCTGCATAGTTTAACTTACATACCTATCTTTAGCAATCAGATCTTGGTGTTCTTTGGGTTGATTAAATGTTGTCTGCCAGTGGTAATGAACTCCTGCTCCCTAAGAGCCAGCAGGGTTATTCAAAGGGGAAAAAATATTGTTTGTGAAATACTGAATGCAGTAGGAAAGAGTAAGGTAGTTGGTGCTAACTCTGCTAACATTGCAGATTTATTAGTCCGTGTGAGGTGTTTGAACCTCATAGTCAAATCAGAATAAGTTCTGAATATGGGTTTCCAGGGAAAATTTTTTTCCAAGTTAGATCTTGATGATCAAGGAGACGGTTTTCTGTAGTTAGTAGAAGACCACTTTCCAAAAATCTGTATTGCATGCTTTTTTCACTTTGAACTATAACTTTAGTGTCAGGGAAAATAGAGTTGTGCATTCCTCTGTTTTAATCATCTGGGAAGTATTACTCACATCATCACAGGTGATCTGTGGTCTGACAGACTGTATTCATTTCCAAACAAATGGTGGTTTTATTTGCGTATCGTGCACGTAGAAATTATTTCAAAACTGAATAGATCTAGAAACTAAATTTAGGTCCTAACTAAAGATTAAGCTGTTTATGTGCCCGGAGCCCCTAAGGTCTGTGAGGCTAGTATAAATAGTGTACTGCGAAAGAGGAGTTTCAGTTTGTGGTAAATCTGTCCATCCCTAGCAGCTTCAGATAAAATAATTTTAGCCTTCTAGAGCACATCAATTTGCTAGTCTGTGGTTCATGTATCAAAGAGCATTCTGTGAAAATATCAATATCATTGGTTAATATAAATGAAATTAATTTTTAAAGCTGGGCTAAAGGTTGACATCTGAAAAATTGCATTACTTTGCAGAAGAGAAATTTCTGTCTTCCAGTGAAATTTCAGGTCATAAGGGCAAGTAATTTTCACAATCTTCAATGGGAACCAGTGAAATATGAACTTCATTGTCACCTAGCCCCAAAGCGATAAGATAAAATGAGCTGATACATCATTTGCTGTGGTTTTATCATCTCCTCCAGTAATTGGAAGAGAAAACATAGGAGTCCTTTACCACCCCCCCTCCCCAGTCCCTTCACCACCCACACCCAGGCATAAGCCATTTTGCTCTGATCGATACAAAGGTCACGGAGCATTTATTTATTTATTTATTTATTTTATACTGGGCAAAACTGTCTAGTGGAACATTAAAGTAATGAATATGTTTAATTGAGTTTGTCACCCATGAAAATGCTGAACAGGATCGTACAGCAGAGACTGTGTGCGCTCACAGGAAGGACTGGATGGGAGAATACAACTGTTTGCCTGTGGATTTCGGTGGCTGATTGTATAAATAACCAAGATTTAATATTAATATCTTACTTGTGGTTCTCCTGAGAAATCTGAAATAAACTAATAAGCACTGTGATTTGGTTTGGATATTTGAAGTGGTTAATAATCTGATCTAGTTCCCTGTTAAGTTTGGTTGGACCTGGACATACTTAAACAAAGAACAGAGTAAGACCCTTTCACGCTGTGAATCCTGCAGCCAGGAAATAAATAGTACCTGGACAGTAGGAGCTCAGGATCCCCAGCTGCAGGTCTGAGACTGTGGCGGAGATCCAGGTTCCTCATGAACTAAGAGTCAGGTTTTGTAACCTCTTAAGTGCTGCAATTTTGCCTTCCTGAACAAAAATGATCCCAAATGACAGAGAATGCTGCTAGAAGAATGTATTTATGGATTTTATCTCTCAACTGCAATCAAATTTAAATGCAAATTGAAAGTGTTTTGGTTTTTTTATTTGGTGTGGGGTTTTTTGTTGCGTATTGGGTTGTGGTTTTTTTTTAATGTGGTACATCATTTTTATTTAGTTTTTATTTTACTTGTGGCTTTTGAATTGGCTGGCACATTAAAGTAATATAATTATTCAATTACCATTTCAGTTCTATAACCCATTTGCAGACTTAATTACTTCTAGCCTATTCACATTTTCAAGATCAATAGTACTTTTCTCTAAAATAAAATAAAATATAAGCTAGATGATCGGTTTTCTTTAAAGGTAAAACAAAATGTTCGTTGAGCCTTCAGTAAAATATTACTTTTCTGATTCAGGAAGCAGCTGTGTTGGTGGTATTTTAGCTATTGCATGTGATCTTTGAAGAGAGGGATTGTTCATGATTAACATTCAAGGAGGATTTTGAAGAAAAAGCAGGGTGGGGCATTTGCTTTCCAACTGTAAAGCGAGAATTGCTTCTGAGTGATCATTTTAATGTTGGGAAATTAGCTCATACACAGCTACGAACTGTGAGGAGAGGACTTCTCTGTGTATGATGTTAATACGTCATCAGCACAATGCTGCCTCAGTTTTCATGCAAGTCTGGTGTCAGAATCTCCTCAAAGTGGAAAGCAAAGTGGGATATTCTTTACTTAATAGTTTCTTGGAGTGTTTCTTCCAGCCATGCAGTGTCAGAGCCTGCAGCATGAATATAAGGACTGACTACAGGTTTAGACCTTCATTTCTATTACTGGAAGAAAGGACTTCTTGCAAAGGTGAAATTAATTTTGTATTTTTAGTAGTGTCATTTGTTCATCTGGTGTTGCCCAAGTCTAGTCACAGAACAGTTTATCTAACGGTGGTTTTGGAACCCCAGAACTTTACAATTGTCTCATTTGACTATTTTAGGTATTTTTAAGTGAAATGGTAAACTGTATAAACTGTCTTCTCTCCTGCAAGGTTTGATATCTTTTGAAATAAATTAAATGTGCAGTAGTTTAAACTTCAGTCTGATGTGTTGAATCAGCAGAAATTCTATGAAATTCTACATGTAAGGAAGGTGGTAGTATTTGTGCAGGTTAAATTAGATTGTACATGCTCATTAGTCTTTGGTCCGCAAGTTGTTCCAAAAATGGTGGTGACAAAAGACAGAAACAAATAAGTAATTTTTTAACTCAACACATTTCACAGTAGTATGAAGAAGAGTAGAGTAGAATTCTGTACTGTGCAGTGTATGAGTGAAAGCAGGGAAGTGTAAAACCAGATTTTGAATGTTGTAATTCTGTTAATATCAGAAGTGGTAACACTGATTAAAATAAATAAATAAAAGAATGAATCCCTGTTCCAGAATAAAAATGTTGAATTTCCTTTGAGTTACAAGTCAGTACGAGGAGGTTCTATTAATAAAATCAGATATTTGACAGGGAATAAAAGGTTGAGTTGGATTTTCATTAGGAATACTTAGCAACACACATGAAAGAAACATGTTTGTCTCCTGGACCTTTCATCTGCTGTAGGTGGTGTGATGAGCGGGGAGCAGTGGTAATGATGCAGTTTCCATAGCAACTGGTTCATTGGCGGGCTAGACCTCTGTCTAGGGTGCTGTCAGTGTGCCTGGAGTTTCAGAGAACAGCGTCCCAAAGACGGTCTGCTTCTACCTAATCCAGTTTTAATTGAACTCCAGAGACTTTGAAGTGAAGCTGCAGAGCAGGCAGATGCTATTGCAGCTCAAAATGGAGGCCTTGCTCAGCTAGGCCTCAGCTGCTCCTCACTCCTGATAACTTCTGTTTAACGAGCGGTTTAAGGGATTGTTACAGCGCTGACCAGTAGTGTTTCTGTGGTGCAGTTCCCGGGCTTGCTGTAAATCTTGTTATATTGAATTCAATAACTCTGATCATGGCTGTACGAGATGCACAATCTACAAGGCCTCTGCCGTTCTCAAGTCAGTGCTTTTCCCACTGGTTTTGAAGCGGTGCCCTGCTTTAGGCCACGCCTCACAAAAAATGCTTACTTTGTGGGGTAAAAGTAATACTTAATTACTTAATTTGATGATTTTACTCATAGTATTCATGTGCTACGTGTTTTGAGTTGGCAATGAACAGACCGAGAGTGACAAACTGACTGTTGTGGTTTAATTGTTACTCCAGAAAAGCGGAGGCCATCGCCTTCCTGCCTGCCTCAAAAAATAAGAATTGAAGTGATAAGCTCCGATTTAAAGATCCTTAGGTGGATGAATACCATTAAAAGTACTAAGAGATTTTTGTACACAAGCACTGCAACTTTGTCTCCTTTTGATGTGCTCTTTAAAGGATATTTTTATGCATGTGACAAAAGCGAACCACAGTGGTTCTGAAGAGCACCAGAGAATTATACAAATCTGCCAATTAGTGTGGATGGGTTATGGATGTGCTAAGGAAGGTGTCAGCACAGCCCAAGTCTGGTAGTTCCCTGGTTCCAGAAATGATTAGCAACCGTTGACAATCTCTGGTCCTTACATTGCGTTTCTAGAATTTTGTTTTGGAATTTTTTTTTTTTTTTTTTTTCCTTCTCTTTCTGTGTGGGTGTTGGGAAAGAAGTTGTCTGTGGCAGTTGTATTGAGAGGAATATGAGGGATTAATTAAAAGAAAGGTGTGGGAGGTAGTTTGCTTTGTACTTCTGATATTCTGTGCTGTCTGCCTTTGGTTTGCCAGTCTGGTTTGCTTTTAACTCACAACAGTGGTACAGTATTTTATACTGTATTGTGTAGTGCTTTTATAATGGTGCTTTTGCTCTCTCTGCTACAAAAACATAGGCTATTTGTGAATATATGTGCTACATGTGAGGAAAAAGCCCCCTTTGTTAAAAATCTACGCAGATGATTGGGTTCATTAGCAGTCTTTTTGTTATAGGCTTGACTTTTGCTTTTTCTTTTTTATACACGATATATTGCTCAAGTGAAATTGTAGTAGGAGTGATGTTAACTAGAATTCTATCTGAATCTCCTTTTCAGGGATGGATTTCTAAGTGCTTTTGTGTTTGCTAAAATGGACAAATCTCAGAATTTTCCTTCACTTAATGGTTTGTTAATCTGAGGCAGAGAAGTGTCCAATCTCGCTGTCCCTTTACACTTACATAATTAAGCTTTGAAATGAAAAGGAAAAACTGAAGCAACAAAGAAACAAAGTGGCTGAGGACTGAAAATGGGATTAGTTTGAATTGTGAAGGCAGACTAAGCATCTGTGTCTGTCAGATGGGATGACAGGAATTGTAACAAGTTACTTTGACAACCGCTTACTCCATAGAGAGATTATGCTGAGTTCATTTGCAGGTTTGTGTTTAACCTTAGCTGACAAAATGATACTTAACCTCTTATGCAGCCAACCTTTACAGTTCCAGAATTAATGAATGTTGCCTTAACGATAAACTCAAGGAACATTTTTTTTTTCTTTAAAGACGTTTTTTTCTTGCTTATTTGTTACAGGCCTGTTATTGTAATGGTAAAGTAAGTGCAGATACCTCTAATGACACTAGTAATATATTTTAGAGTATGTTTTTAATGCTTTGCTAAAGTGCCAAACATTTCATCATGTTTCTGAGACTCCCTTCGTTATGGAAAATAAGCAGTTGTCTTTAAAGAAAAAAAAAAAGGCAAATTTTTAACCTCCTTGACATGACTAGTTGAATTCCAGACTTAAAAATTAAGTCCATTATAGGTTCCTAGCATGATTTGAAGTTTGACCATATTTTAATTTTGCTGCAGACTTGCCTGTAATCGTTAGAATCCATGTTTCTGGGTCAAAGACTTTCTCTTTTACAAGATACTACCTCCACTGACACCATACGTAAAACATTCTCTCTTGGTCTCTTCTTACTAGATTCTGGCATATACAGAAGGACTCCACGGAAAATGGCTCTTTTCAGAGATTCGATCCATCTTTTCCCGACGTTATCTTTTGCAAAACACAGCACTGGAGATATTCATGGCAAATAGAGGTACTGTGAGTTTAGAGGAACGGCAAGTGTTGATTTGGGTACATGTGCATTCTGTTTAGCTGTTTAGTCACATTAAGTTGGTATGTTTTTGTAATTCAGTTTCTCCCTTTTTTCTTTTTTTCAATGTGGATTTATGTTCAGACGTGATAACTGGGAATTAGCAATGCCTCACTTTTATTTATATCCACAAGTTTATTTGGTATTCTCTGGAAATTCTTACATAAGGCATACCTACCTCTGATCTGTTATGCATGAAGGTTTGTGGCTTTATTTTGTCCCCTTGGAGTGTTAATAGTTATTAGTTACACACTCCAGAACAACATCTTGAAAGAACTTCACTGCTGGATTAGACCACTGACTGGTATACCTTCATGCTTTATTTCTAGTAAAAAATTAGTTAGACCCTAATGCAACTCAAAGAAATAAATGTGGATTTACCTTGTTTATGCACCTTTTTTCACCTTCCCCTTTCTTCAGTTCCATTTTCAGACACACATATGTAGTGTGGCAAGTCACTCAAAATATAGTGTGTTGAGACTTGAGAACTTTACTAGTTTCTCCCCCTACATTTTATTTTAAACCAGGTTATACGATGTCTTTGCAGCTTTAACTAAGATTCTTCGTGTACTTTTAGTGCTTTTATACTGATACTGAAATTTTGAAAACTAAATTTTGAAAACTGTTTGCAAAGACACTGAATGAACTAGGTTTTAAGAGAAATGTAAATCATTGTTTTGGTAATGAAGTGAAACATGGTTGTCCTGAAATCAAGAAATGTTTCATAGGATAGCATGTTTTATGCAGTTAGTATGCTAGTCAAAAAGGGAGGGGTTTTTTGAGCTTAAAATGTTCTCTCATCTTGAACATGGCTGGTAAATTTTCAGATACCTATCTCACAGAGCATTGTTGCATATATCTGAAGTGCATATTGTCCAACAGTGCATAGACACTTTCCTATTTTGGAGCCTGTACTTGTACTATATGAAGTCATAAACGGCCAGTGGTGATGCCATAGTTAGACTGCCCCTTAGATAGTTAGGTTGCTATGTTGGAAGTGTCACTGGATGTTTCAAATGAAAAAGGAAGATAATATTTTTAAGACTGTATCTTGAAAATATCTAATAAGTAAACTAGTAAATGTGTGATCCAAATAATCTATGAACTTTTATTAATCACTTCTAGACAGTCAGTCTGTGCATATAGGTTTAACTTCATTCAAAAGAAAAGCAAATGTAGACCTTGTAACAGTGACAGCTTCTGTTGATATTCCTGGTAGTGATAAATAAAAGCACTTCTGGAAATTATATAAAAAAATAAATGTATCTTTAGTAGCCTGAGGGAAACATGTCTAATCTTTTATCTGTTCAGCATCTAAGCTTAGGGTTAAATTTTACTGGGCCAGAAAGTCTAAAATAAAAGATGGAAAATCATGCTCTATTTCAACTCTTGTGTTCACAGTGGGTGTCATGTTCAACTTTCCTGACCAAGCAACAGTAAAAAAAGTGGTTAACTGTCTACCTCGGGTTGGTATTGGTACTATCTTTGGACTACCTCAGACCAGGTATTTTACAATTTGAATTAATTTTATCAGTTCTAAGAGTTCTTTTTTCATCAAAGCAGCCTACGTGGTTCGAAGCATTTACACCTACTGGTTGACAAACCTTGCACATCCTCAGCCTATCACTCTGTGTGCTATTTGCAATGTGTTCATATAATAAAAACTTGTGGATTTGAGGTTGGGTTTTTTTGTGATTTATGTCTGTTATAGGGAAGATTGCTTCTTTTTGGCAGTGAGACTCAATCACTTATTCTACTTAAGGAAAATAGGTTTCTTTATGCTCACTAAAATTTAAGACTGATCTAAGACTGGTTTTAGGACTGATTAGCTTTTATGGCAGTGTTCAATTATATTAGCTTGACTGTAACAACCTTGAATCCTCTGTAGTATTTGAATGTAGATGAAAATGATCATTCCTCATCGGAAGGATATTGTAGTGATGTGTAGAACAATGTAAGATGAACAGCGTGGGAAGGATTGGTACGGTGTGCTTGTCTTTTAGCTCTGGAGCACATTGTTCAAAGTTTACATAGTGAGAAATTAGTATTAGGATGTCAGGCTGTGTGTTTGGAACATGAAACTGAAGAATATGCTTCAGTTTGCCACATCTTTTTAGCAGAAGATTAGGGCTTCATTACCAGATACGCTCTGGATGAAAGACAGCACCACAGTTTAATATTCTCTGAAGCTGGTGGAAATAGAAGGTTTTGAGGGATACCCCATCTCTAGATAGATTGGTTAGCTCTTGTATTTTAATGAATTATAGACTATTTTTAAGTAGATAGATTTCTAAATTTTTAGAAGAAATGGTAACCCTTAAAGAGTATCCTGATTGGTGTTACTTTAAACTTTTATTTATTAAAAGATTTCTGTGCACAGAAATGGCATTAGAATAGTTGGGGATGTTTTCTGTTGTGGCTTGTAGCTTACCTTTGGTTTTTTTATCAAGTCCGTAAAAAATGATCTCAAATTGCCATTGTAGCTGCTCTGCAAGATCTTAAAGGATTTCTATTTACAGGAGCAAATTATGTGTCAAAATTTTTAAATATACATGAAAATGTAGACACATTTGTTCCAAAATGTCATGTCCATTTATACTGATAAATTTGTTTACAGTCTAATGCAGTTTATTAAAATAATAAAATAAAAATCAGTTACTGTAACTGTTTTCTTTGTTAGCCAATACCTGTAAAGATTTGTTGACTGAAACTGTATCTAGGTTTTTATCTTTCCCCTAAATGATGTGGTTCTGGTTTTTACAGATGTTTTTATTATGAAAAGTCTTGGGAATTTTATGATAAGCTCTTCTCTGCCTGATTTATCTCTTCAAGGGATGACTCTATAGTCTTCTTTCACAAACATTAGGAAATCTGGCATCAAATTCTAAAAGTTTAATTGAGTTATTTATGACTAACTCCCCAACACTGCCCAGAATTTAAATCTCAAGAGGATGAGCTTTATAATGAAGTTCTATCATCTTATCATTGTTTTTTTTGTTCTTGAGGGATTTAAAAACCTCTTCTAAAATATAACTTTATTCTGATGTGAAATTCTAAAGGTCATGTAATTTTTTTATTTAATGGCCTGCCATCTCTCTAAATCACTAGTAACTTGTTTCTGTAATACATCAAACCTTCATGGAGCAGCTGAATTTGCACAGATGTAAAGGTTTCTGTTTGAAAGCTTTCAAATCTTGACATAGCCAGCTGTTAGATGATTTAAGTATTTTCTTCTTATTAGATTATAAAACTTCGAAACCAAACTTGCAAGTATGCAAAATAGCAAGTTGATCTCTGGGGAAATCCAGCATAGAACTAGTAAACAGAATATGTACAACTGCCATGAAAATTTGGACAGGCAAAAAGCAAGAGCCACTAGGTTTTCTCCAATTTATTATTTTTTCCCAATGTTTTGGTGGTTGTTTTGTTTGGTTTTTTTCAGACGCATTTCTTTGGCTAGCCCACGACAGATTTTCAAAGCTTCCAATATGACCCAGCGATGGCAACACCGAGAAATTTCCAATTTTGAATACCTGATGTTTCTAAACACTATAGCAGGTAACTCAAATCACTGTGGTGACTCAGGAGAAGACTTAATGGTGGCACAGTCTCAAGATATGGGGGACTACTAGATTTTGTCCTTTTATTCTATTTACAGTTGTCTCCTGAACAACAACTTTACAAAATGCTCCTAAATGCTCCAACTTTGTTCAAATTATTTTTCTCTCTTACATAGTTATGTAAGAATAGAGAGGCATGCGATTCATAATGTTGTACTCAACTGCACTCAAAATGCGTCTCTAAAGTCAGAACATCTCGACTGTTGTGGGGGGACAGGACCTACACAGACTGTCTATTCTTTAGGAGAGTCTCAGAAAGAGTAACTTCTTTATCCCTTAATAATCTAATTTTTAATATTCATCCATACTATCCTCCCTAAATACCACTGATGCAATGAGTTTTCTATAGGGCTGGAACCCTCCAGAAGTCTCAGCTGGGGAGCAGGATACTCCTGGAGCCCCAAAATACTGCTGTTCAAAGTTGCATGGTTGGTTTTGGAAAAGAGCATAGTGCCTGGCTCACCATCGCTGCTGTGCCAGGACACCATTCATCTGTTCCCAAACCCTGATTCGTACCTCTGGGTGGTAGTCCTAACCCCTCATTCTGTAAACACTAAGCTACATTTCCTTTAACCCATCTTACCCAATTAGCTTCTGATAAGCTTTGTTTAGTAAATGGAGGCTAATTGTTAGAGGTCTCATGTCCTGTCTTTTATTTTCCAACATATTTCTTTCACGGAGCAACTTGGAAAATTTCTCAATTTTCAGCTCTTTTCTGTGGTATTGACAGTGTTGAAAGGTCCATTAATTCCCTTTCAGACTTGGATCTTGCTAACACGACTGATGTAACAAATGCCTCTGCTTGCACTAATTGCGTTTTATACAAATGGTCAGCTTTGCCATTTTCTGTAATCAGTCAGTAAGTCAGAGATGCCAGGATGCTGGCAGTTTCTATAAAAGCAGGGGTAGATCCGCTTGCCTCCTTACGACTGAAGTGGAAGGAGGCCAGACTATGACACTGTTTTCTGTGGCTCGGTGCATGGGCCTTTTCAGCTTTAATGTATTAATGAAATAACACGGTGAATTCTTATACCTGCCTGACGTTTGAGGTTAAAAGGAACAAAAAGGCAATGTTAAGGAAAAAGGGGAAGTTGAGTTGCCTGTGATGGGGAGTTAAAAGACGGTTGCGATGGCTATCAGTTTGAACCAAATAAAGACAGATGTCATGGTGTCATTTAAGTAGCTTTCATCCTGAAGAAGAGATAATGTGCAATAGAACCTGTTAGGGAGAGAAAGGGCCTGATTACACCATATAAAAATTCTGGATGGAAAAGTACTGAATGGTATAAAAAAACTGGAAAAAGAAGAACTCAGGTGAAGTTTTAGAAGATGTTTTCTGACAGCCTGATAGATTAGGTTGTGAAATAATATTCCTAGGGAAGAAGTAAAAACTTGTCCTTTAACACTTTTAAGACCAAGCTAGACAAAATCTGAGAGCGTACGGATGGGAGGTGATGTGAGTGAATGAGCCTCTGCAGCAATATCATCAAAAGAGATAGAATCTGCATGAAAATGATGCATTTTGAAGTTACACATCAGGGTATGTGCTGTATGTATATGATTATTCTAATTGAATATTTTGGGTTTACTGGAAGAAGGATGTTATTTCCATCTTCCAGATGCATGAAACGTGCACATGTGAACCTGAGACCAGAATACATTCTCTGTTCTGGTAAATGCTGGCATATCCATGCTGGTCAATGGTTCAGGAAGAATTCCCCTCAGAGGCAACTCTTTAGATTAAATAGTTATTACTTGCATAATTTTTGCAATCTGAAATCCTGAGCTGTTTCATTCTGCTTTCACATATTGAATTTAATACAGTATGTAAAAATGCTGCTTAAATTTTTAGTGTCACCCAAAGTGATTGCCTCTCCATTTTTTGACGTGTTTCACCTTAAAGAAGCAGAAGACAAGATGACATAAACAAGGAGAAATGCACAGAAAACAAAGGGATTTAACTGTCACTCTTACTGTATGCAAAAGAGCTTAAAATTAAGGTGAAATGCGCTGCAGTGTTTTAAATAAAGTACTAGCAAATTTGTGAACTTTGTCATTATCAATAAAGCAAAGCAGAACATTGAAATGAGAAAAGATCTGAAATAAATGGCCATTCATTTGAAGAGCTCATAAGGTTATATTGTGGTACCTTTAGAGACTGGTATTCTAGTTAAATATAACTCTTTTAACTCAGGGCACGTTTTCTTTTGTTGTTGTTTGTCAGGTCGAACTTACAATGATTTAAATCAGTATCCTGTCTTCCCTTGGGTTATCACCAACTATGAATCAGAGGAGCTGGACCTTACACTTCCGAGCAACTTCAGGGATTTATCAAAGGTAATTGTCAGCAGATACACCTTTTTTTTTTTCTCTCCAGTATTTATCATAGTAGCTTTCAGTCTTGGTAATGTTTTCTGCTGCATTTGATACATTAATGCTAAATGCAGAGTTTCATTTCTACAGGCCTATACTATGCTAATAGGGATCAGTTTGTGGTAAAATGAATTACTGATGTATTCTTACTCCTTCTGGTTCTACCAGTTTAATAAGGGAAGGTGGTCTTAGTTGAAGTGTATGCATTATATTTCATTTCAGAGTTTAATGAAGTTAGAAATGCTGAGGCTGCTAAAGATAAAAAATTCGCCAAGTAGTTTTGTGGTTTACTGATGAGAACTGTGGGGTTTTAGTAGCAAAGCCTATGATGCCATTGTATTTTAAGTACTTTTAAATCGTTGCCCTTATTCCTTTAAGTAGAAACTTGGATTTTTTTCACTTCCTCTGTGTATCCCCTTCAGGTATGCCCAAGTAATGCAATTGTCCTTTGCCAGAGAAGCATTTTTAACAACTTTCAACGACTATCTCTGTTTTTAACAGCGTTTCCAAAGAACTCCTTTCTGGCAGCGTAGCCTTGGCTTTTTCTCATTTTCTCTTCCAGACGAACATATGCAGATGGAATATTATACACTCTGTGTAAAGCTTTCTAGAAGCTTTCAGTCTTTTCCAGTAAAGGAGTATTTCATTTTACAAAGTAGAAGCATCTCTCATTTTCTCTACAAAGACGAGGTTCACTGATCATCAAACAGGATTTTTTTCTAAAAGCTAGTTATTGTGGGAAGTAACTGGCATATGAAGCAAAGTAGTTCATTAGTAGAAGAGGTGAAGAACATACTTGAATTATAGCTTAATTTTTACAAATTGGTAATTTGACAGAAGAGCAGCAAGGCAGTTTTTGAAAGTTCTTGCTTTCAGTTCACAACTAATTAAGCTAAACACGTCTGAAAATCTCCAGGAATTTTTTTGTTCTACAGTTTCAGTATTTCAGTGTCTCAAAAAAGGTATGGTATAGTCTTCAGGTATATACATATGTGTCTGTGTGTTTATGTGCATCTACGTGTACATATCTGAAGACTATACTATACCTGTTGTGTGTCTATGTATATGCAAATAAAAATAAAGGAATAACGTTTTTAAGTCCAAAGCAGCGATGGACTGAGGCGCTGTCATTGTAACATTTTCTAATGGGGTTACCTAATTTCAGTAAGTCACGAACTCTGTGCTTTCTCATCATGTCCGACTGACACAAATCCACATTCATTGGTAAACGTACATATATTTTATATCTTATAATAATATTTTAAAATAATTTTGTGTGGAATTTAATAAATGCTTTCTTAGTAACCCTCAGGCCAAAAATATGTGAAGGTAGTTTACAACTAAAAATACCTATCGCCAACCTAGAGTACATTTGTGAATTACACGTAAGTGAAAATTGAAATCTTAGGAGTAACATCAGCTCTATATGGTTTGAATTAGTACATAAATTAAATGTATTAATCATTAATAACTTCCTTGATTACGACGTGACTTTTGCAACCTCGTTTTCCATTGACTTTTGTTAAATGACATTTCTGCATCTATCATGTCATGGCTAAAAGAGTGTAACACACACACACAAAAGGATTCTTCAACTGCTATACTTCTATGGTATTTCCTTTTAATTTGTAAACTAATAATTCAGTCGGTGCAATTCTTTCTTCCTTGGCCCTGAAATAGAACTGAGTCCAGTGCAGAGCAATTTTTCCTCATTTTAGGTAAGGTACCACTCTTGCCTCCATGAAGAAATTGGAAAGCAAACCTGCTCTTTTTCTAGACATGTTGTTTAATTGAGAGTGCCTGGCTACATGGATTTCTCTGTTTATGAGAGTTGTCTGTGAGGATTACAAAGTATACTCTGAAGTTCTGAGGGAATCTTTCCACTACTATTGCTGAGAGGGACATTACTTAGGGACTTTACCAAGCATACCTTACTTAGGTCTATCTATATCTATACTTAACCTTCTCAGTCGTATGTTTGAAGACTATGAACTTAATACAGGAAATAATTGTGACAGTATTAGGTGGCAGTCATACTGTATAATGAGTAGAAGGAATTTTGTCAATATTATTTAAGCCTGTAACATGATATCCTTAGGAGCTTTTAATCTTTAACAGGTGATCATTTGGACTTTAGGAAGAAGTTCTTTATGCTGAGGGTGGTGGAACAGTGGACCAGGTTGCCCAGGGAAGTGGTGGAGGTCCCATCCTATTAGACATTCAAGGTCAGGCTTGATGAGGCTCTGAGCAACCTGCTGTAGTTGAGGATGTCCCTGCTCTCAGCAGGGGGGTTGGACTAGATGACCTCTAGAGGTCCCTTCCAACCCGGGGCATTCTATGGTCGGCAGAGAATTGTCCCTGTTGTTAGGGAATAGTGAATATTTCTGCATAAGTGTATATTTAACATGCATTCTCTGTTGTGTTCTGTTAAACGTTGTTGATCAGGCAGTGATCTCTGAAAATGTAATTGCTGTTCTGGCTGAAGGCCACTCCTTCCCGCATATACAGTGAAAGTCTTCATACTGTACCTGTCTCAGAGCAGTTCGGGTGTTGGTTGCTGTTCAGGCATTTCTAGCTATATCAACTCCATGTAGTTTAAATGCTAAACTTTGTGTCGTATGATGAGTTCATGGCAAATATCTGAAATTCCATGCTAATATTTATCTATGGAGATGTTTGAATGCCGTGGATACAGTGATATTTTCATTGTACATGTTACCTTGGGGGTCATGCTTCAAAAGCAGTGCTAGTTATGTATTGTAGCATGTCCAGGCTTTTGCACTGCTGAATGTTTTAAAAATATTTCAGTATACTTCATTTAACTTTTACATGGTTTTAACAGCCTTTTACTTTTAGCTGTCTATTACTGTAATTCTTTTCCTTATCCATGTCCAGAAATACGTCACCATTTAGTGTTCCTACTGGGTAAAGAAAAGGAAAACTTTGATTTTCACCTGGCAGAAAGGATGTCAGGTCAATATTTTTAATTTTTGGTACATAAGAAAATTAAAAATGAAGTTTTTTTGTGTTTTTTTTAACTTTTTTTTTTTTAAGGTTAAGGTTAGATATTACCAAGTGTCAAATGTGAATAACAGTTTTGTTAATGTATTAGCTAGAAATCCACAGCTAGTCCGGGTTTGAAGAACTGCAGTGTATAGGTTAAACCAACACTTTATTTAAGCAGCTTCTTATGGCATTGTTTTGAACATCAGTCACACACTGATAAACCAAAGCAACTGAAATGGATTGTGGTTAATATTACTGTCAGCCTGATGAATGCTCCTGACAAATGCCAGGAGTGCACTGCCAGTCTGTTACCCTGCTTTGACTTGAGTGTTTATTTCTTAAGAGGTGACTATGCTTTGGAATGAGTATTACATATTATATTTATGGCTGCATATATTTTATTTATACAACAGACACAGTTTCCCACCAGAATGTGTCCCATTTTCTGCATTACTTATGTTATTCAAAAGCACATTTTTTTTTTCCTTTTCTTTACTCAGTAGAAGCAATAAATTGTGTTGTATTTCTGGACCTGGATAAGGGGGGGAAAAAAAAAAGTAAAAATACAGGGAAAATACTGAGTTATCAAAGCATGATTTGATACTCAAAGGTTTATTACGAGATCTTGCTGTATGCAAGTAGCTGTTGATAATTTTTTTTTCATAAGGCACAAAATTTCTCTAAGACCATAAATGTGACACTACTAGAAGAGGAAAATTACGGCATTCTTAAATCTTATTTTGTCTTAACTATAGCTACATGTGTACATAATAATATTTTTATTCTCGTTTTTATAATTTTGCTGCAATATTTACTAAATCATCATCAGTTTTATAGCAGCTGTTATGTATGTAATAACTTCTTTTCCAGTCAAGTGTACAAAAACAACAGAGTTGTCACCTTCGGTGAAGTGAGGTGTTTAATTGGTATGTGGGAGCCACTGATAGCAACCAGACTTTGACAGGAAAGAAGTTTGGGTTTGGTTTTTTTTTTTTTTTTTTTTTCTTTTTACTAGGACAAATTAAACTAGTTTTGTTGTTCTAATGTAAACTTCACTGTTGTCTGTTCCTCAGCATGCCAGGGTGCCCATTTCAGGAGAACAAATTCACTGCGCGTATAACTTGTGCTGCGTATTTTCCCCTGAGAGCAAACAGAGTGGGATGGATATGTAGTTTGCTTAGTTATCTCTTGTTACCCCTTGGCAAAGAGCTAGAAAGTATCAGATGTTCAGATATGCACCTATTATACTTCTGGAAATTTTAAAAAGAAATATTTTTGACTAGAGAGGCATTAAAACTTGTACAGGCATTCAGTGAATTAGTGCTTTTCATGTAGGAAATGAAAGTTATCTTTTATTCAGCTCATGCTCCAACACAGAATCAAAACAGATTACTACCAGTTAATACTGATAAACTCACCAGGGCTCGGTGCCCTTCAAAGTATAAAGAATGTGCCAAAATTGGATGCTAAGGAAGGTGAGCAGAACAATGTGGGAACCAGCAATAGTGGGTGCAGTGCTGATGGCTTATTGACTCTGGAATTTAGGCACTGAAAGTTATGATGCTTCACACTGCTGGGCTCAGCATCTGCCCTGGCTGTCTTATCACTGGTATTTCATTTGTCATCTGTACCTGCGACAAAAGATACCACTTACTTGAAAAGCATTTCAAAGCCAGACGGGATTATCTCAGAAGGAAGGTAAAAATATTTTCCCTTCCAGGGCATTTCATGTGATTCTCTGCTTAAAACAGGACAGTACAGGAAATAAAATATTACAAACTTTCTCCCTGGCAGTTAAGAAAAGGCTGTTTTCTAGAATTTTTGGATCACCTCAAAAAGCAGTGGTAGAGACATCAAGACCAGCCCTCACCTACAGTCAGCCTGAAGCAGCAACACCTGAAAAGGAGACACATTTTTAATTATTTGTGAGTCTGTTGTGGATTTTGATATTTTTAGTATAAAGTGTACATCAGAGTCTCTTCCATATCAGATTATGAGTTATGATGCTTTATTTGTGAAATGCAACTTGATTCTTCAAGAAGAGGGGCACTCCATCCTCCCTAAAATTGTATGCTGAAGAGGGAAGTTGGGAGAAATTCTTACAGAAACTGGTTTATCACTTTGCTGTAGATGTACATTTAACCTCCATACCAGTTTGGGCAAAGGGGTTAGCGGATCTAGATATTTGACAAAATCATGTAAGAGAAACTTTCAGGGGAAGGTATTCTGAGCAGTACCTTGATTTTTAGGAGTGTAAATGTTGGTACCATTTAGGAAACCATAAAAGAGCAAAATCTAGCTAAGGGAACAAAGACCCTTTCTTCCCAATATGTCCTCTCTGACTATAAAGAGAGAGCTAAAGAGGGATGAGGTTTGGGGGGTAATTGTGACTGGGGTCCTTGTTGATAATAGGAGTACTCAAAAGTCAAGCCCCTCTTTGAAGAAGGCCATGCAAGAGTGTGAAGTTCTCTCGTTCATATACCAGGACAGTGCTGTAATTTTAGTAATATTATGGATTATCTTTGTTTAGACCAGAAAAACTTTTGTGGAGTTAGAAATTGTACCTACTAAAGTGCTGAGTAGCTTGTTACATCACCGTGAAAAGTTTTGGTTTACGAATATAAGTTTTTCCCATTTCTGAATGGAAGGAAAGTGATCTTGTGAGACTCTTCAGATGCCAGTAACCCTCAGACAGATTCCGCCAGGGACTTTTGTGAATGATAAAACTCCTCAGTTGTCCTTTCTGACAGCAGAGTCAATCTGTCGCATCGTTCCCTTTAGCACATTTGCCAGATTAGGAGACAAGGCTACAAATAGTCCCCTGGGTCTGCAGACGATCTGCTACAGTCGCCCCTTTCCCAGCTCCCAGGCTTGTTTTTGCAGAACCATGGTCAGGTGCTCCCGCCTGCCGGGTGCGCCAGCACCATGGACAGGGGCCGCCCCACACGGATTCTAGCAGTCTGTTGGAAAGCAGGAACACAAATCACCACGGGCAACAAGCAGTTCCTGGATTGTCAAGCCCGATTTAGACGCGATCCTTACAGACAGTAGACTGTTTGCCGCATCTGAAACAATTTTAGCTCTTCTGGATTTTAGTAGCAATCTCTGCTTGATAGCCACTTTTTTAATTTTCAAAGATAGAGACCTTGGTGCTGAGATGTTGGTTTGAACTTCATGTAGCATCTATCTCAGGACCTTTTTAAGTATAGCAATGTAATTTCTATGCATGTTTAACTGCCTGTTCCTCCACAACTCTTCTAAAGGCCTGCTGAGGCCAAAACTTCACCCCAATACATCTCTGAGATGTTGTATCAAAAAATATTTTCTGAAATCCTGCTTAGTATAGGCAGAATTTTAAAAATATCCTGGGAACTTCCATTGGTTTATTACAGTGTCATAACCACCTTTTTATGTCTTTGTCTTTTTTACCTTGTCATTAATTGGTCATTCTCTGTGTCAAACCATTTCTTCTAAAGAACATATAAGTGCATCTCTTTGCCATTCTTAGTTCTATTCCCACCAGCGAGTTATTTTTTGAAGTCACAAGAAGCATACTCTTTGCTCTTCAGATACATGTAGCAGTTTCGAGGATCACTTCATTCTTTTCAAGTAATCTTTTGTTCTATTTATTTAGGGATTAGAGTAGAAGTCATGTTTACAGGATCAATCACAATCATTTTGATAATGAGCATAATAATCTTAACCTTCCCCTGCCTCAGGGAAGAGTATTGTTGGGAATGCAGGAAAAAAATAACAGAATGAACAGTGAATGTTCAAAATACTGTTCTTACTTCATATCCTATGTTATTGTCCATCCTGCTCTTGTTTTAATTTTAGGTGCCCTGAAAATAGGTCATCATCTACTTGGAAATGAACTGAGAGAGGTTCATGACCTTTTAAATGATCACAAGAAACCACGGGTCTGGTCATAAAATATATTAGCAATCGAAACAAAGTAATTTCATGGTACGTGTCTTGGGCCAGAGACATTTTAAATGTGTGTTTTCTGTTTCTTAATGTCAAGTGAATATTACTGTATTGGTACAGTCTCTTTTCCTTTTTATATTCATACCTCTGAACTCCAGCAGATCGTGAGCTTCTACAGCACACATCTGTGGAATTCAGATTTGTGAACAAGCATGATGATGGCTGTGTTGAAAATTGCACTCATACCGGAAATGATGATGGGATTTCTCTCCAAACTGGAGCTGTCTGTAATCAAGTTGATCAAACTCCTAGGAGCAAGAAGCCTGTTGGGGTCAAGGTATAAAAATAGTGCTCAGGCAAAATGAGAGTATGGTAAAATAATAATAATAATGATGTTCGTTGGTTAAAGAAGAGTTTAAGGTGGTTCTCAGACTATGGATTTACTTTGAGGGACACATCAGATGATCTGTCTCAAAACTCAAATATCAGCAGATGAAAGAGTGGATCAAAGGATGGAAATCAACAGGAAAAAGATCACTAAGAGAAGATCAGGTATGATCCTGAAAGCTTCAATTGGATAATCTAATAAGATTAAGACAAATAATTTACATATTATGTCCAGCCAATCAATTGAAAATGCCTCAGTATCAGAAATACAAGGTTAGTTTCCAAATTGGGGTGGTCACTGGCATCCCAGAGATCTTTTCTGCACTTTGTACTGTTCAGTATATAAGGTAATCTGATAAAGAGGATGAAAAGGGGTAAAACTGCTGGGAAGTAGCTGTCTGCACCCTGAGCTGTGCATACAACTATTAAATGAGGTGGCTGGTAGGCATTTATCTGTTTTTCTTCACTAGTGTAAATAAAAAGATACATCTAAGCAAAGAAATCATTTGCATATGAAAGGAACTGTAAGCTCGTTGCACTGGAGTGTACTGGCTTTTATTGTATCTTGTGCACCAGCCCAGAAGCTCCTCTAGCTCAGTATCTTAACTCTGTGAACAGCCAGTGACAGGAGACTAGTGAAAAAAAGAAACAGGGCATGTAAAGCATCCTCCTTCCCTTCAGACAACCTCACAGGTTTGGCAATCAGAAGTTTTACTACTTTGTGAACTGGAGAAATAATTTAGATGGCCATGTTTAGTGGCCACTGGTGGTCTAGTTGTCTTTTTTTTTTTTTTTTTAAACCTATTTATATTTGGTTTGCATTGCTCCCTGAAGCAATGATTCAATTATATGAGAAGGTGTCATTTCCTTTGCTTTGTAACTAGGGTAATTATGG
>JAAGNO010004792.1:0-16689 GCA_033439905.1 Ceryle rudis | reverse complement strand
TTTTTGTTTTTGGGTTTTTGTTTTTTTTTTTTTTTTTTTTTTTTTTTTTTTTTTTTTGTTTGTTTTTTTTTTGTTTTGTTTTGTTTTTTTTTTTTTTGTTTTGTTTGGTTGGGTTTTATTTGGTTTTGTTTTGTTAAATTGTTAGTAAAGAAAACCAGACTGATAGCACTGCCTTTTTGTATTAGCAAAAACCCCATATGTTTAGTATGTTACTGAAATCAAGATACATATAAACAGAATGGTATTGCCATGGATATCATTAGCGAAACACTAATTTCTCTCCTGGACTCAAGTTTTTGCCAGTCATTTGTGAATACTGAATGAAAATGGTAGGAGCAGAGAAACTTTCACTGGAGTTTTCTTTGGAGTAATGTTTTTGAAGTAAGTTGAGTGGTTTGGCAATTCAGAGAAGCCTTAACAATGTGCTGTCATGTACAATTCAGTCTGATAAATAACTCAAGCTTGCAGTGTTAATATAGAGACTTTTGATTCTGACTTCTTGTTTCAAGATTAGCTATCAAAATGTTTGATTACATGACAGAAATATTTAATAAAGGCTTGAGACTGTTCCATTTGAATATTACACATGAATGTATTATCAGTGGAGAGTATATAAATATCTTGAGTAACTGCTATGCAGAGGAACTTTTTATTCCATTCCACCTGGTTTTCTAAGACAACTTTTGCTGTGTCAGTGCATTCATAAATACAAAACCATAAGCTGCTTTAAAGTTATTCCAAATCTTTAGCCTCCAAGGAGAGAGGACAGAGAAAGCTTGGTTCTTAGATTGAAAGACTGTTGCTATATAGATGCAAGAAAATATCCCCAAACAAAACAATCGTCCAAGGGAATAGGGACCCTATTGCTGCTGTAACAGCTCCCAGAATTGTTACTGCAATGGTCAGGAGTTTAGAACAGCTCCTTGACATTCCTTCACTCCTTGAGAAGGAACTTGGAAGAGCCTGTAATACCTGGCTGGCCAATAGTCCATCTTCTAAATTTCATTCTGAGGGTCACAGGTAAGATTCTTCTTTCAGATCCCTAGACATTTGAAGAATACACTTACATATGAGATAGTAACTAAACTACTGTAATGGTTAGCCAAGAGAACTAGGAACTTGTAAAGCACAGTTCATTTTACCTGTTTTAGATGTCCACGAGACTACAAGATTAATTACACTGAGAACTGACTGTTTATTTATAAACCTATAAAGTAATTCAGATGCAGACATTTATATGGTAAATGTTTAAAGTTCAGTGAGATGAATCCTACTAAAGATTAAGCACCTAAATCCTACTAGTGATAGTCTTTAAATTTTGTACTTGTTACTCCATTAATCTCTATAATCAATGTTCAATGGCCAACCCTATTGCTTCATAAGCATTACACTACTACTAGATCTTTTATGACAATATAAATACAAAGGAACTTCCAACATTTATGACTCTTTGCAAATGCACACCAACAGCCAAATTTCTGATATTTTTTTTTTTTTAAAACTACATTTCTCCAACAAGCAGGAAATCTGCAGGAAACCTCTATGGACCCACAGAATAATTATTTTTATCTGGTAATTTTTTTTTTCTAAGTATATAATTGAAGAGCAAAAATCTGTTGTAGCTCACTTTCTGAAGACTAATAATTGTGCAGTTCAAAATTATGGTCCTTGATGGCACAATGAATACACAGGTTTCCTTACAGGAAATGGTAAACATAATTAAACAAACTATTATCCACTCTTCTTTTACCATAAAGAAGACAAATGAACTTCCAAGCCAAAAATAGGGACCTTTAGCTATTATATGAAAAAGGAGCTTGCCTTTTATAATTAAGCTACAGTGTCACAGTCCATTGAGGGCAAAAAAGACATTTATACACTTATTATTAAACCAAACAGTAATTAGAGGTGAGGAAGCCATCAAAGAAGGGTGTAGGTGCTTTCATGATAATTAGAAATATTTCTTTCCCACTTTCCTTTCTCAATAACGCAATCTACAGTTAAATTACACATTTAGAGAGAACCTGCTATGAAATGATGGTGTAGAACTAAACTATATTGTTTCAATTATTTTTTTTTAAAAATACCTCTTTTGTATTTTTTCCTTTATCTCCTTTTTCTATGGAAGCCATTAAATGAAAGTCTGAGTTCCAGCTAGCTTAAATGGGATAGTAGAAATTTCCAAAGTACTTTTATAGCAACTTCAGGTCAATATTAAAAAAAAAAAGCCAGCAATTTTGTATATCCAGGCATGTAACAGCTTTTTTACATTTCCCTTATCTATATTTTTATTCCACATTGGGAAAAAAGGAGATGGTTTCAGGGTAATGAATGGGAATTAGGATTTATGTGTCTCACTGTCACTTGTGCTTCAGGTATTTCAGAAAATATCTCCCCCAGCATACTTGAGGCTTGATCTAGCTTCCACTGAGATCAGTGAGTCTCATACTACTTCTAAGGGAGAGATGGATCGGGCCCCTGTTAGATTAGCTGAATCCTGACTAGACCAATATGTGTATGAACTGAGAGTGGTCACCCGAAGATGAAATGCTAGCTTTAAAAACCACTATGCTATCTCTTCTATGGCATAAAGAAAAAACAAAAGCGTGCATGTATAAGGAAGAAATAAGGTGCTGCTGGCAGTTCTGAGCCTGTACAATTAGAGTTTTGATCATCACACCAGCAGTCAGGAAAAGATTGAAAATCATAGTTTGTGTGTTTCTGCACATGAGATACGTGGAAGTTTTTAGTTAGCCATTCAGAGCAGACATTTCTTCTCATCTTGTGCAGGAAATAGATTATTGATGCAATCTCATATTGATTGGTCTGCCAAACATTAACTGATGGCCAGCCTTTGAAGGATACTGTTTTAGAAACATTTGTGGTGTTGTTTCACAGTTTCTTCTCATGTGCTCAGACCTGAGATATTGTGAAAGAGAAAAAAATGATGGAAAATGAAGAAGAATCATATACATTTTCACTTTCTTTTGAGGAACAAGATGAAACAAGTGGGGTTGATTTTTGAACAGGGAAGGCACTGACTATGTATTAGGACAAGGATACATTTATTGGACATTGATCTGAATCTAATCTGTGTAGTTTGTGGAGCAGGTTGGCCAAATGCCAGCTGTTATCACTGTCTATTCACGTTTTACATCTTAAGGATCTGGTGAAGTTTTGAAATTGGTCTAAATATTGTGTATTGACAACAAAAGACATCCTAGAGAATGTTCTTTATAGGATTTAACAAAATTAGGAACCAGAAGAAATGAAAGTGATAGTAATGTATGAAGTCTGAGTATGTATGGCCCTAATATATATATATGCACCTGGACTTCTACTGACATTAACAAAAATGCATCAGTTAAAATTGCTTCAGATCTTGATTGGAAACTACTTATACAGATACACAACAACCCACCGTTTCTTGGGATAAAAAGAGAAAAAACTCTGCACAGTTTTTAATAAAACAGAGACTAGATTAGAAGTCAGAGATATAGGTGATGTTTTCAAGGGCAACTTTCCTGATTGGAGTCCACTATGACTTTTTATAGAGATTTGTAGTAATTCTCTTAAGTGTGTTTAAATTTCCCAAACAATTTTATTAAAAATGTTACATTTCTCAGACATAAACCCTGGTATATGCTGAAACCTAAGTGCAATTAACAGTGTTGGTTATAGAGAAAAGAAGCAGAACAAAAAACTTAATCTTAAAATGAAATAGACTCCTTATAAACATTTCAAATTAGTCAAAAGATAAACTCCTACTGTGCTTAAAATTAATGCAGATATTTATTTATGTTACTCTGAATCTCAGATTGATGTTTTTATTACTTAAAAATACTTAGAAATTCCCATTAATATAACTGATTTCTCTCAAACTTTTTTATTCTTGAAAATTTGAATAAATTGCAGTTTTTGTTAGCTATGTGAATTAATTTTAAGAAAAATTCACATAATCCCATTGCATTAGCAGTGATTCATTACCCTTCTGCATACCTTCCAAGGACACAAAAGTAAGAAGTGAACACTGACCAGTCTATTAACAATTATTTAGACAAATAAGATCTAGGAAGTGCAGTATTTGAAGGAAGAAATCTGGGGTAAAAATAAATGATGAATACACTGGAATACATCTTAAACAGTTTGTAGCTGATTTCTAACCCAGAAAGAGTCTTGATCTTACAGCCTGTTTGGTATAGATAGATACTATGCCCATATGGAACAGCTTGCAGTATCAGGTTAAGTTTCTAAGGCATACGGTATACTTACCAGTTTGAGAAGGCGGCTCCAATTTGGGTATAGGCTAGAATGAGCAGCAAAGCATGGTATAATTTTTTGCTAGGTGGTGATACTGAAAAACACCATGTTGTGGTTTTATTAAATAGTTTAAAAATGAGGATGCTGTTAGCAACACTAGCAGTTTAGAAGTAGCGAGAAAAACCAAATCGTCCCCTCCTATGACACGCAGTTTCTTTTTAAGTAAGCAGTAGTTTTGCATTCTGTATTTTGAAAGGAGCTATCTTGTAATTGTGCACCATCAGTTAGGCTCATCTTGGTCATTTTTGCTTGCAAGATAGGGAAAACTAAATTTTAGCTGTTTGCAGGTAATTTCTAGCTTGTTCTCCTTCCCACTTCTGCTTTTAAAGTAAGAATGTGATTCTATTGGTGAGTTTGGTATCTGGACAGAGGCAACTGCAACTGGGAATTCTGCATTCTTTGTGTAATGTGGAGCAGTGTTTGGTGGGTGAAGCACAAATGACTGATGAAGTTCTCTTCAAGACAGGGCACAAGACAGGCAAGGCCACTGGACTTTGACTTTGTCAGTGGCTGGGCTATTCCAAGTCTTTATGTAACATGTGGCATTAATGGAGGTCACTGTTAGAAAAGCGGATAATGTAGCATCTGTTCAGGGTCTTCAGATGTTTTAAATAATTCAGGTTTGGAATGAAGAAGACCATTTGACTCAGTTGCTGATCCCCAAAGCCAGTGGCCTGATTAATTTCTGCTGTGAACTTGTTAATTATTCATCATTTGGTTTAAATGTCATTCTCTGCCCACAATCTCAAGACAAGTGACATAAAATATAATCCCATGGACTGAATCTGAAAGCCATCCAGTGCTCTCTGTGGCATGCATATTCTAAAGCCATTTACTTCCTACGATGAAAGCACTGAAAATATGACAGAGCCATCTGGCATGCTGAATGTCTTAAGGAAAGATGAGCAATGGAATCTTCCGTTGTTTAAAAAAAACCCCAAACCATCACCAACGTTAAATAAGAACTTTAGTATCAGCTTTCACCATTTAGCTCAAAACAAAGTGTGAGTTGAGAGGCATGCAATGGATTAACAGATTCAGAAGAGGACAACCTGTTGTCATTCTCATCTTCTTCATCTGCTGTGAAAGTAACACTCAGTATTATCTTCAGGTCGTAACAGTTAAATGTTACTTGTCTCTGTTAGATGTGACAATCATCTGTTCTGTTCCTCTGCCTTTTTGAACTGAGTTCATTTGCTAGTAGATGTCAGTGAATCAATTATTTTATGACTCTATTTTATATTTCCTTTTTATATTACATTACAGGCAGTGGGAAAGGAAAAGGAAAGCTGCTCCGTAAATCAGCTTGGCTAACCAACAGTTAGAGTGATACAATATACCTGCATATCCTTGAACCAGAGGCAGAACAGAAATGTGTTGTGAATTAAAAATAAATAAACCAAAATGAAAAGAAGCTCTACCCAGAAAGAGAGGAGTTTAGTTAGCAGTGTCGCAAGCATTGCTGTTTACAGCCAATCATATAATTACTGACCCACCTACAGGACAGAACCTTCTCCACTTCTCCTCCTTCATACTGAATATGATTCACAGAATTTTTTAATGTGATGTATTTCTACAAAATAAAGTGGCTTTTTTTCCCCTCCTTTTTTCCTCCTGGTAAACAGACCAGTAGGATTGTTACAATCAATTTCCTCCTCTTGGCATTTCATAAATGGCACAAGTGGCTGGGAGGAATATGTTTATTGTCAGGTGAGACAATCTTAGTGTACAGAAACTGGCAAGATACTTTCTCTAACCTGTTCTGTTTTTAAGTGGTATGAAAAATCCTGGGGAATGTTAAGTGAGTCACTGTAGTGGGTGTTATGAAGGATCTGGAAGGTAGGAAAACATGTCACCTGCAATGTAGAATTGTTAAGAGGAAACTCAGCAAGCCTCCAAGGATGAAGAAAAGGCTCGACTGTTGCATTCTGTTCAGCTTCTTTGCTGCCAGGCTTCAGTCTGTACTTACAGATTTTGTTTGGAGAAGTCTTGCATAGTGATACTCTGTAGGGAAAGCAAAATACCCTTAACATGTTGCAAACATATAATATGCCCTACCTGCTTGCTCTTACTAAGACCATTGACTTCAGGTACGTTAGGACAAGAAATAAGAGTCTTTTCATGATTTTGAGGATGCAAATTCCCAGCAGATCACAAATAAAAATGCCAGCTGAATTACTCCAGTCTTATACTGATAGAATAATAATGACTATTTTTTGAAGTAAGGTATTGATCTTCCTTCTAATAATTTCCATAGGGACATATTGTCCTATAATACTTATGTTGCATATTTTTTGGAGAGTGTATCTGTAGAAATAGACATTAACAGAATATGTGATGATAAAGACTATGCTCATGGAATCAAACAAACAGCCCCCAGGAAATAATTTTTAATGTGAGAAAAAGTACTAGTGTATGTCAACTAGATAGGTTGAGCTGTGCTGTGTCATTTGGCTATTCTGTCTGGTCTAAAGTAACTTTTCTGCTTCTGAGACTGTATTTAATAACCACTTGTCGTGCAGTGCTTCATTGTACCGTGCTATGTACACATGCTGTATGCAGTCTCTATTGTTATAAACTCCATCCTTTCTCAAAATGTGCAATTGTTTGCTGGCATCTTCTATGCAGTTGTACCACTATTTGAAGTAAGAACATCACTCTTCAGTGCTTTTTCTTGGAAACATAGGTAGAGTGTGAGAAAATGTGTTTGTGTGTGAAGCTAAACTACAGTAAGAATTCTTTGATAACAGGAAACCAAAGCTAAATTCTTAACTGCTTTCTTAAACAGTCATTGATGAAGTAAAATGACCACAGAGACTTCATGATTGTTCCTTCTCCCTGGCTAAAAATGCTGCAGGATTAGGGGGTCCCTGAACTGCTTTTTTTCTGCACATCAGCAACAGTCCACTTTCCATTGTCTCCTCATGAGGCTAAACAAAACCCACCTGCCTTGGCCCTGTATGCCTGCGTCCTCCAGCACTCCCACCATAGTAATAACCTTCCACTGACTCTCTCCAAGCTGTTCATGTTGCATTTCCATTGAAAAGGCCCAGTCTCAGATGCAAGACTCCAGATGCAACTTTCTGAGAGAACAGAAGGAAATAATCACTTCCTTCAACCTACTGATTATGCTTTTCATAATTAATGCAGGCCAATACTTGATTAGCCTTAGTGTCACAACAGCACACTGTGACTTGTGACTTTGTGAAGATGACCAGAACAAGGTTGATGTTCCACTGACTACTCTAGCACTACGTGGAGCAGGAGTGAGGCATTGTGGTCATCCTAAGTAATTAAGAGGAACTTGAAAATCGGTTCATTCAGAAGTACCTAGGAGCAATAAGATACCTCCTGCCCTTGCCATGACCTGTGCATGCTCCAGGCAGAACTATAGTACTTGCAAGAAGAAGGAAGTGATGGGAGCCATATTAATGAGAAACTGTTTAAAGGGCTGAGGCAGTAAACACTTTTGCTTGAAAAGATCAGATAGTACCAATGTCTTGCACAGAGTAAAAGTGAGGCATCATAGAAAACATGCAGCAGGAATTGCACTGGTAACATCCCATTCTATAAAAATGAATACAACATGCCAACAGTGAAATATTATGAAACCTTTTAATTGAATTAATAAACTGAAATTAATTTCAATTTCTTCTGGACAGGTGCAATATATCTTAAGAAAACACAGGAAAATGGCAAACTAGTCACAGATGATGAGTTGTTTTTTTCATGCCACAGAGGAAATTGATCGAACATGTTAAAAGTAGCTCTTTATGGGGCTTTGGTGTCAAGACTGGAGACTCACCAGCATGGTGAATCTCACAAGAGTATGTATATTAGGTAGATTGTTAACGAATCTATTTTTAAGGTAAAAAGTTCTAACAAGTTGGAAGTGAGTAGACTTATTACAAACTTAATCCGTTTTAGAGTACTTAAAACTGATAGTTCATGACCTTTTCTCCTTAAAGGTAAGTGTACAGGAGCAGCAAGGGCCAGCTGCTCCCCCCGGGGAGGGGGATCTGGGAGCCAAGGGTGTCACCAGCATAGGTAAGGGCAGAGGTCTGACTGTCAAGGGCACAGTCCTATTGCACTAAAGTGAGGGGAGCAGGAGGACAGGTCTGAGTATGGGAGATGCAGTCAGCTGTGAATCCAGGAAAGGTAGGCAAACCCCAAAGCTGGGCATAGTGCACACACAATACTGACAGCATATGCCTAATGCCACAGTAGAAAATCTGGAGCCACATAGTCTCCATGAGTTTTTAGAAAACATTTCTATGTTGAGGAACTTAGAATATAACCAAAAAATCAGTTTTGTGTTGAAGGATAGAAAGAGCTAAGATTTTGATGGAGCTGGAAGTCTGGAAGAAGAATAGGAGAGTTCAAGTAATCACAGAAATTATTTTTACTGTGAGGTCAGATAATTCTCAGGTGTAAAATGTAGGGAAAAGATAATTTAAAAATATATATTTGCTTGTACTGAATGTTTCCGAATGTTGATGGACTATGGTTTTAGTCCTGTAAGGTACTGAATATCCTTAACTTCTGGCAGGATAGCATGAAGCTGTTTGCTACAACATAGTCCAGCCTCCTCCGTGCTGTATCCCAACAGTCTTCCCTCAATTATTACCAACTGAAAAGAGGTTAATCCTCTTCCTGCTTCAAATTTGAGGAACAAATTGAGCTCAGGAATTGTAGAACAAGCACCTTGTTTTCTCCTTGCAGTCTGGTTTATTCAGATACTTAAAAATGAAACCTATTCCACACACAATCAAACTGCAAGCTGCATTTCACCCATGTCACTTTGTCGATTCTTCCATTCTAATTTCAGCCAAATGGTCTCAGAGATTTATACAGTGTATGAACACAGAGAAGTAAACAAACGTAACGCTGATAAGGTGTGCTCTCTTACTTGCATTGTCTGTCAAGCAATTGAGCGAGATAAGAACCTGTTCTGCTGTCACACAGGCATGGAAATGTTGTATACCCCTTACTGCAGTACTAGATCCCGCTATGCGAGGGGAAAGAATCTACACTCATACAAATCATGTGTATCCATGATCTACCACTTTAGGAAGATACACTGTCAGAGGAAAAAAATCTTCATCATAGGATGAATAGGAGGTAGAACAGTTTTAGAGAAAGTAGACTTAAACATGAATATAATTTCACTTGTAACTTTGCCTCACATCAGGTTTAACTCTCCCTAATCTATAAATCCATGTACTTTGCAGCCTGGTACAAAGCCAGGGGATATTACTACTGAACATGGCACTTGGTACTGCAGCTGCTGGAACTTGGCAAAAGAGTTCGCCAAGAAACTTTGGCTGTCAGCAATACAACAGTTTGTATTGCGGGTAGTCAGAAGGCTGCAAATGCACAAGGATATGGAATTTGCAAGTACAGCTGCAACACAATCTGTGTTGAAGGTGTTAAGTGTTACAGAAACTCGTCAAGGTCTACATCCAGTCTCATTAGTTGTCTCCAGATCTGTTAGAGAACCTGAATGTCATGAACACAAACAATTTGCATAAGATATGTCCAAGCTATGAATTGGAAACAAGATTAAAAGAAGAAACAGCTGTGTGTAATTGTCCATCCCCTGTGGAGATTAATATCACACATTACATGAAAAATCAGGTTTTGAAATGAGGTTAACAGAAAAATTAACCAGAAGACGGAGTGAGCAGTACCTCCTACATAGTACCATGTTCATAACCATGTCTTTACTGCCTTTCAGAGTCTGCTTTGTCTTGAAAAAACATCCTCAAGAGGGCTGCAGGATTTGTTACCTTGCTACATTTAGCACATTTACTAAAGACAACAAATTGATTTTTATTTATCTGGCAAAGCAAACCTTGGTCTTTCCCCCTAATATTTAATCCTCTTCAGGATGTAAATAATGTGAAAGACACTTGCAGATCTGATTAACCTGCAAGTTCCTTTTTAAGCAATGAGTGATCGATACCAGTACCAACTCCATTAAACAACCCTTATCACTCCTTCAGTTTGTGGATGTAAGAACACAAGTACATACTTATTTTTATTATATGATTCAACAGTATTCTGTTTCTTTAATAATAATAAAAACAAAAGTAAAATCAAAAAGAAAAGAATAAAAATCCAGCTTCTATAGATTTTAAGAATTCTTCTTTAGTCCAGCCATGCATTGAGTTTTCCCTTCTTGACAACTCAAGGGACTTGTTTTCCTACTACCACTGCACTCATAATGTAAATCACCTTTTTAGAAGTACATCTGTAGAACATGGTGTTCTTACAAAGCGCTGAAATGTCAGCTTCCATCAGATGCAAGTCATGTAATTATCTGCAGAATAGAGGGTGGAAACATGCCATGATGACCTGTCAATGTTTTAAACACAATCTAAACCCCAGTATTTCTAGATGATAGATTAGCTCAATTTCTAAGCTAGTGGTTCCTTAACTAGAAATACTGGTGAGGAGCTACAGATCACTGTGAGACCTTGAAACTTGTGAAAGTTTGTTATCAAAATTTTAATTGTAAATATTATAGTAACAGCACAGGAGTAGACTGTTTGTAGACTTATTTGCATAGCATTATAAGCCATGCTTTTATAATCACTCCTAACATCCTTTCATACATTGATTTCTCTAATGAATTTGGAAAACAAAGTAGGTAAGTTCTGATGATACTTTCAGGTTGGTAAATGGCCACAAAGCCTACAATTATTGGCTGTTCTGGAGTATACTATATTCTTCCATTCTCATTTGAAATTAGATATCCAAGAGTTGAAGATTATGTTCCTATAATAACTCCAGTATCTTCCTATATAAGCATTGTTCAGGTGACATCCCTCAGAAACTTTGCTAAAGACAGTTACCTTCTGTGACACAGATGTCTTGGGCATACTGTCTATATGCCTTTTAATCTACTCATGTTCAGAAAATACAATTCACAGTATGATTAGTTGGATATATTTGGATAGAGACTTACTGTATTGTTTAAGATTTCCAGACTCATGGCAGCTTGGGCTGCTGAACACCTGGAAATTGATAGATTAATACCTAGTAAGAAAAGAGGGTAAATTTGTGTCACATGTCATGGCAGATAATACCAAACTAGGAAGCAGGCCTTTGAGCCCCTGAAGAACACTACCATTAAAAAGAGCAACTATGCAGAAGTTGTTGGAATATCCTATCATGCAGGGATGGCAGCTGTCTTGTGTCCCTGATGACTCAATTCAAGGGTGAGAGGTTCTGTGCTGTTCATAGCACAAGGATGAGATCCTTTGTTTTCTTAAAGCTACTGTATAACTGTCATAGAAAACAAAACTGTAAATGGGTCATACAGTGCAGCTAGATGACAGGTACTCAAAACTGATGAAATAAAATGCTTCTCTGCTCATCCCAAGAAAACATATTTAATTTACGCTACTTGCAAGAGCATAGTAGCAGTCTAGTAGGTATGACTGAGATTGAAAGACGAGGGTCTTCTTTAGTATGTATTAGAACTTCATATTAAAGCCCCGATATCCACATTTCTTTTGGATATAATCAGCAGACCTTGCTATGCTTTGCACATACAGAATATTTTAATTCTGTGGAATAAATACCATCTTATTCCTATAACATGGGAACAAATAAGATGCCAAATATGCCAAGTTTGTCCTGGTTCTTCTACATCATGCATGCTCATCTTTATTCAGTTATCTGCCCACTTCCCATATATCTGAGTACAAGCCTGAAAGCCTTCTAACTGAAGAGCTCTTTAGGTCTAGGCTGGGAAGTGAATTGCAAAGGTGAAGACAGCAGGTAGGCAAGCATCCTCTGTCAGCCCTCTCTCTCTTAAATTTAACTCGATTCTTCTTACTTCCACTCCTTTCAACTGCATCGTGTTCATTCCTATACCTTATAAATCCTCACAATGTAAATCAATCATTGACAATTTGCAGTTTGAGAGAACTCTTCCTTTTCTGTACAAAGAACACTGAGCCTTATCCAGCTTTTCTGAATAAATATTTTTAAAATGACAAAAAAAAAATCTGCTTTTTGGCCAAGGAGTAGTCCATTGGTCTTTTGCAGTACAACACCTTGGAAGACAGAGAGAAAATACTAGGAGTTAAATAGCAAGATGTAACAACAATATTAATCCACACGTGGTCAAACTAGGATTTATTGAACTTGACTTTTTAGCCCGTCCTTCAAAAACATAAAAAAGGATAAAATTTTTTAAAAATAATTTTCAGTTCATTGTATCCAAGAAGAATATAAGTGCTTGGTCACTCATTAAAACCTCTGTAACTGAGTGAGTTTCAAGGATTGCGTATTAGGGATGCAGTTTCATAACCAGGTTGTGCTGAAAGAAGAAAAACATCCTTAGCTTCATAGAAAACATGTAAATTTAGGTGATTATACAAACCAGTCATCTATGGCTCTCAACATTTAGTGTCTCTGTCTTTGGTAGCAAGTTACTATTGCTTGCAAAAATCTTCATTCTTGTCCCCAGACAGAAAGCTCTGAAGCAATACATAATGACTTAAATGAAATCCTTTCAGCAATAGGAATCAAAATTGTTCTGCTTCTCTGATAATGAATACAAGCAGATTTCAGAAAGAGTTTCAGATGCTGCTTAGCTGAATATTCAATGGAAGAACAAAAATGACTTTACATGTGGGACAAATTGTCAGGTTAGTCCTCATAAACTGAAGCTAAATTAAGAGTTTTAAATAAACCCTGAATATCTTGAGGTTCTGATGACTGACAGATCCTCAGAGAGAGCAAACAAAGAAGTTAAGAAAACTTTCTTCCACTGTGAGCCTTTGAATTGTCTGCACAGGTGTAGATTGTGCCCATCTTGTTGAACATGGCTAAATGCTTTAGACTTGCACTGGGAGAGGGCCCAGGCAAGAAGGCCAATCATGTATGGTGTTGACCATTACCTGCTAGCAGTAATTGTTCTCTTGAGAAAAAGAAGCATATTTACTGTTGTTCATTGTAGCATGCAACATGTTGTCCTGCTGTGAAGGGGAGAGGAAGAAGAATTGGTTTAAACTTTAACGAAGACATTGCAAATAATTAAGCATGTAAAGTACTTGGGTGTAATGTGTTTGCAAAAGCAAGACCTTGATATATCTCTGTCCCTGGGGTTCCATTTGCTCCTATTAAAAGACCTATCTAGTGTTGATACAAGGGTGTCCCTGTGGCCATTTTCAGTCAAAACTTCTGAAGTCTGCTACTCTGACTGAGCAATGGTACAGTGGCACAATGACAACTGGCACATTGGAACCCTGAAAACAACAGTATTTCCTGACTCCATGCCATGAAGCTGTGAAAGGCTTAGTCAAATGCAAAATTGTCAAATCTTTAATCTTGCATGCAGTTGGGAATCTAGATGCCTTAATATGAATTCAATATAATCCCCTTAAGTGGGTTCTCATTCCATTCATCTCACCTAAAAAGTATATTTTCATGTTTCTAGTATCCTACATTTTCTCACTTGAATGAGTGGTCAGTTTGGAGATGAAGCAACAGAATGAGAAGAAAAAACTACTTTTTTCACCATTAAGTCTGTTTGGAAATGACACACAAACCTAACCTGTATGAGTTTTTAGACAGATAAAAACATTAGTTGCCTTCAGAAAAATTCTTTAGGTCACAAGCACATAAAAAAAAGACTCACCTGCATCTAACTTCTTTCAACTTCCATCAAACTTTTTTCTCTGCTCCCTTATAATCAGAAAGATGCTCTGAAACATTCACATGAATTAGATCAACCTTGAGATAATAATTTTGTTGCTCTGCAGCACCAACTGGGACGACTTCTGGCTTTGGGGAAGTTGCTACGCTACTATCTTAAAGAGACAACTCACTTGATTAATTGCAAATACAGATTGCTTTATGAAAAAGTTAATACATTTATAGCAACAAAGTCTGAGTGAAATAGTAGTCTGACTATCAGAATTTGCAGTGTTCCCTGAATACAGGATTAAGGAACAAAAGCACAGCTTTTAAAAACAGATGCAGTCCACACTGACTCCAGTCCTGCTTTCAGTGGTGAGGTATTAATATTCTATTGGTAAATCATTATTTAATGAAAATCACAAAACATTTGGTTTTAGAGTGTGATATTCAAAATAAATATTACCTCATTCACTTTGTATTAATGTAATTGACAAAGAACTGCTGTAATATTCTAGGGTCCCTCTAACCCAAATCTGCCTTGGAGGAGATTATATATCTGGCATTTATTTGCATTGGATGTCAGACTGCTGGTACTTTGGCTTTTCATTAAATATCTTATTACTTGAAACTCTTCAAAGGGCTAAGCAGCTTGCACTCCTCAGATCATGCAGTGATTTTATAATAAATGCAGTATGGTAATACATATGCTAATTACAAATATATGTTAAAAATAAAAGGAAAAGATGTAAGCACTGAGTTTCTTATGAGTAGACCTTTTTGGAAATGATTTTAATTTCCATGAAATTTCTTGACAACAATGGGAGAAAAAAGTCTTTGAAATTTTCTTTGCCATTCCTTTAAGTTTGTTTGTTTGTTTGTTTTATTTCTTTTATTGTGGAAAAACAAAAGTAACCAACTAAACAAAAAAACCAAACCAAAACAAAAAACACACAAAAACCCCAAAACGAAACAAAACAAAAAAGCCCAAAGCCCAAACCCTCTTCATTTTTCAATTTTGCTTAGCAATCTGAGAACATTTAAAAAATACTTTCTAGATTTTTTTTTTTAACAGATACTTAAGGTGAGTCAAACATTTTCAATCAGCTTTACATATAAATCTGCTCATCCTGCTTCTGATTGTTCTGAAAGTTTCATTAATAGCTTGTATTTCCTTTTAAAACCCCAAATAAAGTGTCTGTATGATTTGGAAGTAGTTTGACTTGCCTTTTGTGGTCACAGCAACTGGAATGCATTAGACCTCACTACTAGACCCCAGTTTAGCCTGGAGATGTTAAAAACCGAGCAACCTGCAATGAACTGAAGGAGCAGGTGAGGGAGTAACAGCACAGCACAAAGCTTCAGTGGGCAAGCTACAGGGTAGAAAACATTGAAAAAACTCTGGAAGGAATGCAACTTTTAAAAATCAAGCCCATAGAGGTTTAAATCACTGGGAAGGTATAGATTGAAAAAAAGGAGAGTGTGATTAATCAGTAATGTGAGGCTGACTCAATGATTTCTATAAGTGGTATATGTTGATATGTGTTGGGAGCAGATACGGGTCACCTACAAGCTCCAGTTTATTAATATTCTGTGTGTGAAATCCAAGGACATAAGATGTAGAATGCAAAGCTCTTTGCTGCTGGGTCACATTAGATTAAGTTTGTGAGGGAAACATTATTTTTAATTTATGCATGAAATGAGATAACCTTACATCTTAATTTTCTACACCTGTTTCACTCTTGAACATAAAACTGGGGGAGGTTTGTTTATGTTCTGTAGAATGTGGGGAATATAGTATAGTTATACTGAAAATTTCGTTAAGAGTGAAGTATATTGTTGATGTCCTAAGAAAGAGGTGAGGAAAGCACTCTGTACAGCAGTGTGTTATGGCATAATGTGACAGGAAAAAGGATGCCAAAGGTGGAGCAGAAGGACTGTACTCCTGTTTCGTACCCCATGGAAGTAAGGAGATTCTTAGTATTCTTCTTGGCCTTATGTCCATGGAGACATTTAGGACTGCTGGCACTTAGGGTCTGTTTCAGTGGAACCAAAATTGCAAAAAGATGTGACCAGAGCTTGTGGATTCTAGTGGTAAACAGTAAAGGAACGTTCTATTGAAAGATTAAGATCAGTTTGAGGTATCAACAAGAATGTATTTTGGCAATGTCCTAAACCAGGTTTTAAATACTATGACAGACCAAAAATTCTGTATAACAAACAAGAAAATATTCCAGGTAATTTTGTTTTAGATATACTTAATTTTATTTAAAAAGTTAGTATTCACTGTTACAGAAAAAAAGCAACATTTAGATTGGTTGTCGATATTACCTACTTTGGGTAGATGAAGGGAGAAAGTAGTTTAATTTTTTTCAGATAGATTATCTTTTCATGCTATACTGGGTTACCATTTTTTATTAATGGGACAGTAAATTCCATCTTCTGCTATTCATGTATGAAATGATTCAGCAAATTTATAGGGCTGTGAACACTTGTTTTCTTCATATACAAAACAGGTGTTTCCATGTAACTAACTTTAGGTAAACCTGTTGCATGGAGCTATCAGATGCTATGGTAGCACTTCTGCTGCAGGTTGAACAGTTAGTGCAAAATTTTTCTTCAGGCTGCTAAACATAATGCTATATAGTAAATATCCCCATATATATATAATATACTCTTTTTGTTTCCAGTTTTAAAGAAAAATTTTCCCTGTTG